>RJWH01003623.1:0-142652 GCA_004363575.1 Solenodon paradoxus
CCTCTCTCCCTCCCTCCTTCTCTCCCTTATTTTATTTTCTTTTTTCTTTTTTCAAGAGTAGAAAGACCTGGGGAATGTAAACAAAAATATCCCAGAATGACTCAGACTGTCTTGTTCCCAAACCCCAGGAAGAATGTGTTTTCCTAGAAGCTGGACTCTGAGCAAAGGAACAAAAGGAGTCACAAGGCCGGCTGGGGCCAGTGGCTCTGACAGGGACATGAGCTGGGCTGGGATCCTGAACTGGTCTGTGGGTCGCCTTGAATGTCCCTGAAACAGCTGCCTCCTGGGGTCCTAATGTGTTACCAGGAGGGCCCACAAGAGGCTGGAGCAGGGAGCTGATGTCACCTGGAGCTGTCAGGGCTCACTGAGCCCCGGGAAGGGTGTGTCGCTGCGTAGGGTACCCTGTGGAACTGATTTGCTCAAAGGTGGGTCCCAAGGTGCAGGACCAGCCTTGGTGTCCTGGTCCTCTTCTGGGGAGGTCCCTCTGATGGACAAGTAACTCCTTCATTTGCCCACTGATGCCCGAAGGACTCCCTAATCGCTCAGCCCTCTTTGTCCCCTACCAAAACGCAACCCTCTACAAGGCCAAACCCCTGCCCTGTCATTCATTCACACTTTAATATAAATGAGTCATTTACAAACCCTCTTCCAAGGGCAGGGCTTGGTTAGGAAGAAGGGAAAGAAGGTGAGAATGCTGTTCAAAGAGAGAGACTTCTCTCTCATGGGGCCTCGGTGCCATGTGAGCAGGAAAGACCTAGAAAGGGCAGAAGGAAGCCTTATCAGACTGTCCTTCCAGCTGGGGCCAGCTCCCCTCTGAATTCAGCCAAGTTCACAGTCTGCTTCCTCGTGAACTTCTGAGAGGCAGAGCTGAGGCGCACGAAGCAGACAGGCACTGACAAGCTGAGCACTGCACCTGTGGTGTTTCCTGTCCTCCTCGCAGTGTCTTGTCAGGTCAGCATGACTCGCCCACAAAGCCGACGAGGGAATGAGGTGCAGAGAGCCGATGGAACAGGGGCTGACCTGGGCAAGAGCTACATCTGCTCGCTTCGGAGAGCCTGCCTTTTCCACCACGTCCACCAGCCACCTGCATGTGCTGCAGGCTGTTTGTGGCACAGGTGACCCGATTCCAGGGCCCAGGGCACTGCTGGCCCGTCAAAGCTAGAGGCTCTAAGGATATAGGAAATGACTTGGCCGTGGTCACACAGCAAAATACCAGCACTGCGTAGCCCTGCGATCTGCCGGCATCAAAATGACAAACCTACTCCTGCCAGGGTCACCAATTCTGTGACTGAATGAATGGGAACCGAGGTTCCCAGGTTTGCCTTCGGGATCCCTCCTTGGAATTAGGCTGTCTTCAGCCCCACCCCAACCCCTCTACAGCCCTTGACTTCTCCAAGCACTTTCCATATTTTGCCACATTTGAGTTCAGAAGCTCCCTGGGAGTGTCATGGGGGCCTGGTTTACTGTCCCCATTTGTCAGGGGGGCAGTACTATGGCTCTCAGAGGTCATCTGCCTCATTAGTGGTAGAGCTGAGACTGTGACTCAGCCCCGCCCCACCCTAGTCACCAAGCATCAGAGAGGCTGCCTTGCCCCTGCCGCCAGCCTTCTGTGTGGTCAGTAGACCATGGGGGACTTTGAGAGGAAGGCCTTAGAGACCCACCAGCTTCTCCACATTGTCTCCCATCCCAGCACTTATTTTAGTGTTGTGTGTCTGGACTCTAGACTCATCTGCTCATTAAAGGACCATCGGTGCAAGGGATCGGTAGCCTCAGGGGAGAGGAAAGTGGAGAACTTTCCAGGAAGACATCTCCTGGTGTAGGACTGCTCCCTCCTTGTGGTTAATCTTCATGGATTGGATGCCCAGAGCCCTTCCTCTCTGGGTCTCAGTGCCTCCCTGCCTCCTGAGTTAAGGAAGCTCAGAGATAGGAAACTAGCAATGTTTTCCCACCTTGTGTGGACAAGCTAGCATCTTTGCTTGCTGTTGCCCATCTGCTTTTTCCTTCACCCCGTTGTATTCAACAAGCAATCACAGAGCACTTACTACCTGGCAGGCACTATGCTGGCTCACAAGTCCAGGGGAAAAGAAGGCCCCTCACTGCTCTGGGTGAGTCTGAGCTCCCAGCCTGTCGGATGTCATCCTGACAGCAGGACCTTCCATTTTCCTGGCATCCTGCACCGGGGCGTGTGCGCACAGAGTGTGTGATGATTAGACTGTGTCCACCTCTGGTTGGAGGAATTGCTTCAGTCATCCTGGGTTCTTCCAGATAGAAGCCGGGAGTTCTCTGACTGTGGAGGTGGAAGGAGGGGGTCCTGAAAGGGGACAACGGTTCTGGAAGGAAGAGACCACAGAAGAAACTAAATCTCTCACTGGAGACACAGCAGAGAGGTTATGAGTGTTGACTCTGGAGCCAGACAGCCTGGGTTCAAACCACAGCTCCACATTGACAAGTTGTGTGGACATGTGAGTGACTGAGGCTTGTGAGACCTCAGTTTCCTCATCTGTAAAATGGTGACGATAAGAATACCTCATAGGACTGTGTGAGCCTGGACTGACCTACCATGTGTGGTACCTGCTAAGAGCAGGATAAAGATGAACTATTGGTATTATTATTCCTCAGGAATGAGGGAAATATGCCAACCCCGATTCTCTCACAGGATATGGGCAGAAGGCATCCTCTAAAACAGCTCTTTCCAACATGGTCATTTGACAGAATGAAGAGTGAGGCCGAGACATGAGAAGTGACATGCCTAAGTCACTTAGGTTGTCAATAAAGATGTAAAGTTGGGGCCTAACCACCAGCTTCCTAACTCCCCAATAGGTGCCTTTTCCAGTCTCTTGTACCCAACTTTTCTGGTGGATTACATACCAAGTAACCCCCTAAAATGCCTTTCCCAGCACTCTGTTCTTCTCCAAATCCTGCCACACAGGAGACGGGGGCTGTCTCCTAGCAAGCATCTCAGAAGCTGGTTCTGCTGTGAACAAGGGAGGTCTGGAATGTGCAGAGGTGTCCCTCCTAGAGCTGGGAGTGACACTGGGGACACAGCATCAAGGAGGAGGAGTTCTCTTGAATCCCAATTTCCACCCCTTTTCCAGATTCCCTCCAGCCCATCCCTGCAGGTGTCTACGCTAGGTTCCTAGGGACTGGGGGAGTCAGAAGTTAATGATGACATGTGGGGCAGACTTCAGGGCTTCAGCGCCTGTGAGAAGGCTGCGGAAGCTGGACGGCAGCCCAGAGTCTGGGATGGGGGTCCTAACAGAACATTTGGTATCAGAGAGAGCCAGGGCTGTGGATGGAACATCCTAGCTCACATTCTAGTCTTTTCTCTGACTGACCCTTCTTTCAGCCTTGCCTTCCTGCCTCACCTCCCTTGCCATCACTTCACATTAGTCAAAATTCCAGCACAGGTGATGAAGTTCACACATGTGGCCCTGAGGGAGGAGGAGGAAGCCATGGTTATCATCAGGCCGGCCCACAGGGAGCTGGGAAGTCAGCTCACTCTTCTGAGGAGCCATTCACCCTGAGTGCTCATCTAAGTTCTGCCACAAACTCCCTGTATGAGTGTGGACAAGTGACAAACACACTGTGCATTTCTTCTCCAGCCACAAGTCCTTTAAAGGCTCTTCTGGGTCTGAAATTCATAGTATTTTATGATGCCCACCAGCCGGGCTCCATTTGCAACCTAACACTAAGCAGTCATCCAGTGCGCCTACTAAGGGCTCATGGTTCTACCCTGGCCTTCTAGCAAGAAAACTCTATCAGTTAGCTATTGACACAATAATGCTGCATACAAACAACTCCCAAACTCAGTGGCTTAGCCCAGCATCATTTATTCTCGGGCAGACTGCCTGAGACTCAGTTGATGGAGGCTGGATTGGACTGGATGGTTCAACCTTTTGCCTTTTCACATTGCAGGGCTGTGGGACAGCTGAGAAGGTTCTTCTCCCTGTGTCTCTTGTTCTCCAAGGACTGGGGGACCAGAGGCACCCCCTAAGGAGCCAGTGCATGTTCACTTCTGCCCAAGGTCATTGGCAAATCCACATGGCCTTAACCCAGAGTGAAGAAGCAGGCAACACATTCCACCATGATGAGACCACAGCAAGACCCGACTGCCAAGACAGGTGAGGAATTGGGGGCCTATCAGCCAACCCTGAGCCGTAGAACTCATCCAACCTCTTTTAACATGAAGGATAAACTGTTCTTTACTCTCCCCTTCTCTACTGCACCAAGAAGGATTGGCTACAAATATTTCCCTTCAATTCCTCATTTGAGGACTAGAGATATCATCAAGCCAAAGGAAGCTAATCTTTTCATTAAGGGAGGTTGAATGGACCATTTGGTGACAGAGCCAGAAGATAATAGGAGCTAAGACCAGGATGAGGGTGAGAGGGGGATTTCCCCAGACTCTAAGGTAAAGTGGGGAAAGTATAAATGAGAGGAAGTTTGGGACCTGATAGTAAGAAGGACACCCAGGAAGAGTCAAGTGATCTGACCTGGTAAGTGATCTCACAGAAGAGGCATGTTTGAGGTCCTAAGAGTTGCGTGGGGTCTGAGTGGCCACCTGCCAGGCCAAGAGCAAGAAATACTGCCTGTGCATAAGTCAACACTAATGACCCAATCCTTCACTTAATCTCTTACAAATTAATCATCAGACCCTAGAGAAATGGCCACCTTGACCACTGAACTTGCTGAGCCCCTACCCTGTGTGAAAACTTCCATGAACCACCCAGGGTACCCATCAGCATTTTGGAGATCAGGAATAAGAGGAGTGCAATACAAGCCTACCATATGCCAGAAATTTTCTCCTCAGTCTGACCCAAGCTTGGAAGCTTCTATCCACAAGATCCACCACTCTACCACCCCTGTGCCCACCCACAGGGCAGCCCACCAAGGTGATGGCACAGCTCTTGTCTGCTCAATCACACCCAGATGGGAACACCAGCTTACATTCAATCAGTGTTTAAAAAACAAAGAAAACCCCACATATCACTAAGATAATCTCAGTAGAGCAATGGAAGACCTTCCACAAAGCAAAAGTAGTCATCAGAGTATCAGGAAACCAGCCTGCACAAAAGAGTCCGGAATGAACACAGATCAACAAATGACTGTATGCTGAGGGTGGGCAGACAGTTTGCCCTTCATTTATTCAACATCAGCCACATGCCGGGCTCTGAAATAGGCACCTAGGGGACAACGCTGAGTGAGATGTGGCTTCGGTTGTCTTAATCTTAAAGATCTGGGAGACTTCGTGGCAACGAAGAATGGGAAAAATTGGGGCAGACAGAGGAAGAGGTGGATGCTTTCCAGGCAAAAGAAAGCAATTTCTAGAAGGAAAGAGGGATTTTCTTCCACAGGAAATTTGGCTTGTAAGAGTTCCACAGGAAAGGATTGTGGGTAGTCAAAAGGAGTGACTCTCTAACAGTGTGTGGCGATTTCGGGAGAAAGTACTGTCAGATCCCCACCGAGACACCCCTTCATGGATGCATAAGGTTCATCCTAATTATCATAGTCTGGAAAAGCTTTCCAGCAACTTCTCAGAGCCATGCCATGCTCTTTTCACATTTGCTTTTCCTAAGCCATGATTCTCTGCTTCTGGAAACATAATACCCCTTCCGAGAGAAGTGCTATGGCAACCTTACCACAAATACACTCTCGTCCCTGATTGTACTAATTAAAGGAAAGCACTGGTGGAAAAATGATTTTAAAGAAACACAGTTTTTATTATTTTTAAGTTAATCCACTTACTTGAATAAGTTAACCACTAAGCATTCCACAGAGAGAGTCTGTAGGGAGGGATTTATTGGGTGATTTGTTCAGTCGTTAAACCATGATTGCATAACCACTATGGACCAGAGGCTGGGAATTCAAGGCCAAGTCCCAGTGTCTCCTCTCAAAGATCTGTCTCAGAAAGAGACAGACACACAACCATGTTTATAAGCAGAGTGGTAAGTGTATATAAGAGCAATGCATACAAAGACTATTAGAGTAGGGAAAAGGTTAACTAAATAAGATTGGAAGATGAGATCACAGGGGCAATTTTTAAAGGGAGAAAAAGAAGACCTCCTTCTACTCAGGCAGGATGAATAGATGCCTATGGGAGAAAAACTGGGGTGTGGGACACCATGCACAAAGGTTCACAGGGAAGAAGTGGAGTGACTAGAGGAATTGACCACAAATAGATGCTGCTGTGATGTACTATGTAGACAGGGAGTAGCTGGAACTGTCAGCAGAGGCCGCACCCTGGATGGCTGTAAGCCTTGATAAGGGTTTAGACTTCATCATAGAGACAGGAGGGGCACTGGAAGGTTCTAAGCAGGGCAGTAATACAGGCAAATCTGTGCTTTGGAAAGAAAGAAGCAGTGTAGAGGATGCATGGGAAGGAAGGAAATGAACAGAGAATAGACAGAGAGTAAGGATAGCAGGAGTTTCCTGTCCTCAGGAGCCTTAGGAGGAATAGAGAGGAAGGCTCTATCTGAGAAACACTAAGGGGACAAAATTAGTAGGACCTGGTAATTTGGGGGATATTAAGAGAAGAGGGAGAAGGAAAGAAGGAAGAATTACAGAATGACAACCAGGCTTCCATCTTGGGTTACAAAGTAGATGGTGGAACCTTCAACTGAGATTCTGAAGGAAGGCATTTTAGAAAGGGAAAATAGTATCATTTTTAGAAAATGAGTTTGAGGAATTTTTGGTGGGCATTCCAACAGAGAGGACCAATGGGTGTGGGTGTGGGTGGGTGGGGCGTGGATATTTGAGCTTGCCCCTGGAGAGGAAGTTCTGGTGTAGAGCCAGAGTTCTGCGAAGCTTGACCATTAGAAACCATGGAAGGGGATGGAAGCACCCATGTGTTGGTCAGGATGATTTAAGCTGTAGGCAACAGAACACACATTTAAAAGTGGCCAAAACAAATAAGAGCATTTACTTATTTTACTTTGTAAGTCTGGAGATAGGTCCTAGCCTTCTTCATCATCTCATTATGTCACCAAGAACCTAGGTCTTTATGTTTTTACTCTGCTACCTCCCTTCACTTTAAGTTTATGTCCTGCAATGATGTGGAACACAGATGAATTACCTAAAGTATTTGCAACCCCAGAGGAAAAAAGGCTAGAAAACAACTGGTTAATAGAAGTGATGCTTGTCTTCCACTGTGTTTGGCAAGAGACAGAATCGGCTGGTTGACAAGCAGGAATGAGGGAATGTAATGTCCACTAATTAGTGCTTGTGAGGTTGGAAGACACAACTCTTCTTAACCCTGAATAGTAAATGGTAAAATTGAGACATGTTTTCAGTAAGAAAGGCTAATGCAAACTTATCCGGTGTGGACTTCTGCTTTGGGTTATGATGGATTAACAGACACTAGACTAGCCCCCACCTACCAAAAAGCAAATAGAAAACTGAATAAAATATATGTATGAAACATATGTTTTCAGCTACTGAATAACCAGCAGAAGACTGTGTTTCCAGAGAGAAGGAAAATAAATAAGATGAATTGACAATCCACCTGACTTTCTGCCTAGAGGTATTTACCAGACATGCGCTGGAAAGAAAAACCTAGAGAGAGCACATAAGTCTCACTATTTTAAAGAGATTGAAATAAGAAATCAGAGAAATGAGGAGTTGGGATTTGCAGAGCAAAATGTTAAAGAAGAGGGAACTTTGCAGAGAAGATCTCCAAAAAAATCGCAGTCCTGACAAATCTTTGGCTAAATGCTGAACTGTACATGTAGGCAATGTATGACCATGTGGGTGAACAAAGAACATATATCAGAGAAAGAAAAATTATTGGGGAAATGTAAGTGAACTCACACAAAATTGGAAGATGTTCCAGTTCAGATCAGTCACGGTAGAGAGGCTTCAGCGAGTACCCACAGTACTTAGTGGGTACTTCAGAAAAGTTACACATGAGGAGAAGAGTTAAACTAGTAAGTCTTAGAGCGAAGGCTATTACAGATCCATCTTAACAAAGCTTAAAGACAAGTCTCCAAAGAATCAAGGTAACCAAGTAAATTGCCACCTCAAAACTCAACATTCTTTAAACAATTATAACAAAATTTAGCACCATAATGTAAGATTCAAAATGTCCATTTTTCATTCAAAACTCACTAGGTATGATCAAATAAATAATACTCATAACCAAGAGAAAAAAATCAATAGAAACTGACACAGACACAACAGATATGATAAAATTATCAGGTAAAATGTTTAAATGGTATTCAAGAATTTAAAGGAAAGCAGGAATATAACAAGGACAGAAATGGAACACATTTTTAATGGAACTTTAGAACTAAAGATACAGTGTGATGTCAATTTTGCATCAATATGTCAGGTCCACAGGATTCCCAGTTATCTGGTACACATTATTTCTAAGTATGCCTGTGACGATGTTTCCAGAAGAGATTAATATTTGAATCAGGGAACGGAGTAAAGCAGATTGCCCTTCTCAGTGAGGTTTGGCATTAACCAACCTACTGATAGTTCAAATAAAACAAAGAGGAAAGAAAAATTCTCTCTTTCCACCTGAATATTTAAGTAAGACATTAGTCATCTCCTGCCTTTGGACTAGAACTTACATCATTGGTGTTCCTGGTTCCCAGTCCACTGGTTTCCCCTTGATTGCAGATAGCAGATCAAAAGACTTCTTAGCTTCCATAATTGCATGAGCCGATTCCTTAGAATAAATCTCATGATAAATAGATAAGTAGGTAGGTAGGTAGATAGATAGATAAATAGATAGATAGTAGATAGATAGATAGATAGTATATAGATAGATAGATGATAGATAGTAGATAGATAGTAGATAGATGGATATAGATAATAGATAGATAGATAGATAGATAGATATAGATAGTAGATATATAGATATACAGATAGATAGATAGATAATTTTGGTGGTTCTGTATCTTTGGAGAACCCTGACTAATACATAGAGCAAATGAAAAGAAAAATTCACTGGCTAGGTTAACCGGCAAATTAGACATGACAGAAACTTGAAGACAGGGTAAATTAAAGCACAGAGATAACAAAATTAAGAAGAGCATTAACTGGTGGTCTTACACACATGTAATTAGAATCCCAGGAACAGAATAGGGAGAGTGGGTATTTGAAAACAATAATGACAAAGCATTTTCAAAATTTGATGTAAAATATAAGCCCATAGATCTAATAAATTCAATGAATTTCAATCGTGATACACACAAAGAAAACCACAAGCTTCGTCATGTTCAAATTACTGTTAATCAATGACAAAGCAAAAAAATGTCATCAGAGAAAAATCTTAGTCTGTGACACAGATCAAACTGGTGAGTGGCCATCATATCATTGCTGAAAATTCTGAGTGAGAGATGTAGCTTTTCTATCGGACAACTTGATTCAGGCAAAAAAGACATGAAAGTGTTCTCTCCCATCTAAGTCTGATGCTCACCTCATCTGTTATTATTTACCCCAATATTTTGTGTCTTGAAGGACATAGGGGCCACTGGGAAGAGAGAGGAAAGAAATTCAGCACATTTAAAATATACCTCTAAAATTTAAACTCTGAGTGTGGCTATTGGTACATAGAGTTGCCCACAATCAAATAGATGTTATTATCTAATCAAACAGAAGATTTTCCCCCCAAAGTCACAAGCCTGAACTTAAAAGGTCTATGACTTTCCATTTTTAAGTCTTGTGCCCACAACATTATACAGACAGGAAATGGCTGAGAAAACTGCTCAGTCCCAAGGAGGGCATATTCTCCAGGGCTCTCATAAATGTGACCAAGGACCATAATGGGGGGAAATGCACTTCCCAGAACAGTGGATTTGTAGCGCCAAGCATCATATTTTACATGATATTTAAAAGAACTCCCTCTTTTTATGAGAACATCCAGCAGACTGCTGCTGCTGCTGGTCCCCTGGTCAGAGTTAGGTCTTGAGACCATAATCTAGCTACAAGGGAGGCTGTGAAGTTAGAGGAGGTGAACTATGTCAGCAGGAAAGAAATAGGGGGTGTGGAGTGACTTACATAGGCACCCCAAAGTGTTTGCCCCACCTCAGGAAAACCAGAATGAGAAATCAAGGTATCCAGAGTGGGATTCTGGGGAACAGCAATATTTCATGGAGCATTTCATTTCATACCTGGGGTCAAGGAAGGAGAACTTGTTAGTTTTTTGTTACTCCCCAAACTTAGCTTTAAGCAACAAATATTTATTTTCTTACAATTTCTGAAGGGCAGAAACTGGGAGCAGCTCAGCTAAGTGGTCTCGTTTAGAATCCCTCATGAAATGGCTGCCAATCTGTTGGCTGAAGTCGCATTATCAAAGCCTCTATTTGGCCTGGGGGATCCACTTCCAAGAAGGTTCATTCACATACTATTAGTTGGAGTCCTCAGTTTCTCACTGGCTATTGGTTAGAAGTCTCAGTTTCTTGCCAAGTGGGCCCCTCCTAAGATAGCCAAGGGTCCTCAATATTTGGCAGCTGGCTTCTCCCAGAGTAAATGATCCAAGAGAGAGAATGAGAGAAAGACCATATTATCTGTTAAACCTAATCTAAGAAGTGATGTACCAACACTCTGGCCATATTCTATTGGTTACTGTGCAGCCCTGCATCAATGTGGAAGGTAACAATGCAAGGTAAAATCCAGGAGGTAGGAATCTTTGGAGGACAGCTTGAGATGGGCTACCTCAGAGCCTTCGAAAGAGACAGAGAAGACAATAAGAGATAAGGAGGAGGTGTGCTGAAAGAGTCTGCCAGCACAGAGAAGGAAGTTCTAGAAGAGCGTTCAATAATTTGTAATACAACAGTGAGGACAAGTGACTAACGACTGAGAAGCGTCATTGGCATTTGTCAATCAAGGTGATTAAAAACAACTTCAGCTGACCAGTGTGCAGTGGACTGAGGTCTGAATGGGTGATGAGCAACTGGAGAACAGAGGGTGTGGTCTACTTTTCTGAGAAAGTGGGATGAGAAAGGGAGAAGGGAGATTTGTATAGAAACTAGAGGAGGACATGCAAGGGTTTAGTTACTTTGAATATGAGAGGCCTGAGCATATTTTCAGGCAGAAGAGAAACAGTTAGTGGACTGGGAGAGGTGGAGATTCAGGAGAGGTAAGGATGACTGATGGAGTAGCCTCTTGGAAGAGGCAGGAGGAGTGGAGGTCAAGGACACAGGTGGGGTAGTTGGCTTTGAACAGTGAGACACCTCATCCTCTGAGGCTACAGTAAGGGAGACAGGATGAGTCTGGCTGGCGTAAGACCTGAGGGTGAGGACGCCTGGGAAATGAGAACTCAGACCTGATGGCCTCGCTCTGCATGCCAAAGTGCAGGGAAGGTCGTGTGAGCTGTGAGTGAACAATGATGTCAATTACAATGGAGATTGCTTACATATGAAGGAAGGCTTGAAAACAGTCTGTTCTCATAAGCAGGGCAAGTCCTTCCCTTGTGATCTCATTTCAGTTTCTATCTCTCAGCAAACTCATTTTTCATAGTTGGTGATGTCTTCAGACAGCACCTGTCTGAGTTACTACAAGTTATGCATTCGTGGGATTGAAATGAATGAGGGTGGGAGTTACCAGAACTCAGCGAGTATGAAGAGCCATGACTTCTCAGGAGGGCAGGAACCTCCCAGGCCTCGTGGGAACTTCCACCCAAGGGTCTATTTCACCATCCAAAAGTGAGACATCCGTCCTCTGCTTCAACATTTCACCAGTGGGGATCTCACTACTTCTAAAAAGACTCATACAAATCCTTGTGTGGTTTGGAGTTTGTTTGTTTTAAGCAGGGCTGGTCTGATTCCCTGTGTCCCTCAGTTCCTACAGAGAATCCCAGAGCAACTTCTCCCACCTCTTAGTCCTTCAGAGGTGTTTCTCCCGTAGAATAAATCATCCTTATTTCTTCACCCTCCCTCAATTGAAAGGACTCCCTGGGCTCTCACCAGAATCACTGTCTCCTCCAGATTACTTTCAAGAAAACTGGTTCCCAGTCTTCACCTGTGACACGGTTCCGTGGTTTCCTTCTGTGTGCCCTGGTGCCAGGGAGCTCACCACCACTTACTACGTGTGGGCAATCAGTGGAAACTTCTTCAGTTCCTCCTTTCCCAAGTGGTGGCATTACAGGTTTTCTCTTCATTCCTAAGGGTGATCAAATACTGTATTTTGTCATGTAGAAAGCGGTTCCAGATTCTCATTGTGGGTCTGTCTGTGGCTAGTGGCATTATCTTCACTTAAATCCCTCTGAGTTCCAGGGGAGCCCTGACAACATCTCAAGTTAGTGTTTTAAACTATTGACCAATGAGTTTTCCCCTCTGGTTTTCTCTTTTCCGTGCTTTGCTCCTTATCCTCTCAGCACACCCCAGTTCTCCTCTGTGCTACTACGTCAGGGAGGGGTTTGATGTCAGAAAGCAGGGGAAGAGGTCTCTTGGCTTGGAGTTGAAAGCTCGCAGGCTAAGGGAGCAGGAAGGGCTCACACCACACGGTTTGGAAGACAGGAGGCGCATGCACAATGAGTCTGCCTCTCAGATTTGAAAAGGAGGTCCTGTCTTGGGGAGCTGGGGAGAGTGTCAGAGGTCATAAGAACAAGACAGTAGTGGCTTCAGAAAGGACACCTGAGGGTTTTGGAGGACCTGAAAGCAGAGGGAACCTGGAGGCTCTTACAGAGAGCCCGGGGAAGTGGCAAGATCCCAGGGAAAGGAAATGACGTCATGGAGCGTCCCCTTGGTAAGATCTCAGCCAGTCTGGCAGAGGTTTTCCACGTGCCAGGAAGGCCCTGAAAGGCCTCAGTCACCCTGCAGTTCCCAAGAGCAAATGACTAGAGGGGAAGACAGATCGGCAAGGGCCCTGCCAGGGGTCAAAGGCTGTCTTCATGTAACTATAGGCATCAGAGATCAAAGACAGGCATAATTATGGACAGCACAGATGACAATGAAGACCAGATGGACATCATTTAAGTGTCCAGGAAATTAGACACCACTGTGGAAGATGAGAGGACTCTAGAGTGACTATGATGACATTTCCGCTTCTGTGGCAAAATGAGGTCTTGAAGTAGAAGTGGAGTGACGGCGAAGAGACACTTCTGTTTCTGTCATACCTGAGTTGGTGAACTGGAATTCATCCCTACTGCATAATGCTGCTCCCCTCATTCCACCCCCTCCACACCCCTGCATAAATGAGCAACTCAGTGGGCAGGACCCTGGAGGGGGTTGTGTTTCACTGCATGAGGGGACAGGTAGAGTAAGGACCCAGGGGAACCTTACATCATTTGAAGATGTGTGGGTCACTGCCAATGAACGAGGAGCAGAGCGGATGGAGGGGCCCAGCCCTGGCTGAGTGTGCTGGGGACAGGGCTGGGAAGAGCCCCCAACCTCCCGGAAAGTGGGTGTTCTGCCCTAGCCTCTCTGGAAGCCAAGGATAGGGGCTCAGGACAGGGTCAACTGAGTGGGGAGCAGAGGACTCCCAGAGGTCTGGGGTCTACGGTGTGGAGATAGAAGGAAATGAGTGTGGGGAAAGGGTCAAGTCTTTTCCTCTTTGTCCTCTGGTTTCTGCATCTCCTGCAACGATGCTCTCCCAGGTCATCCCCACCTCCTCCAGGAGCAGCTGAGGCCATGAGAAATCTGGGATGTCTCCACAGAGGCTCCTCTTATTTACAGCCGCACTCTCCTCCCCATAGGACAGGAAGGCACTGCCCTTTCCCTCCATTTTCAGGGCCTTCCAACCTGACTGAATGGTCAGGTATCACCCTGTCTCATACCCTGCATCCTGCATAGCAGGACAGTAGTAGCCAGAGGGAACAAGAAACCATCAACATCTACACCTGTGAGGCAGCTAGATGCATGCCCTTGGCTGATGGATTTTCTGTCATGGCTCTCCTTCGTCTTATGAGGGTGAAGAAATAATGATTTCAGTTCTAGATGCAGCTCTCTTTCAATTTCCCTCTCAGGACCTCTGAGTAGGGCAAAGCCAGCAAGAGCAATGCCGGTGGCCCTTCCTATTCATACCTCACACAATCTGTGATCTTGTGATCTGGCCTTTGGAGACAGTCATTTGTTCCCATGGCCCCCTTGGCGGTCTGAAAGAGATGCCCCTCTGAGCTGAGAAGCACCACAATCTCACAACTTTTTAAGTAGAGAACGCATTGACTTTCAGCCTATACCTACACTTTAATAGCAAGCATATTTGTTCAGTGAACAACCTGTCCAACCATACATGGCAACAGTAACCACCAACATTGTCTTATTTGAATCTCACAGTCTTGTGAAGCAGGCAAAGCAGATGTTGTTTGCATTTTGATGAGAAAACTGAGAATCAGAGATATAGCAAAGTCACACAGCCAGCAAATGGCAGCCAGTGCCCACAAAGTACTTCTCATCTCATCTCTATCAGTAGGAAACAGCCCATGAGACCAGCCCCCAAACTGCTGCTCCTTGACTCCTAATCAACCACTTGTGTCTCAGAGACCTTGTATTTCCCTGCATTTTCTACACCTTTCTGTTTCTACTTGTGCTGAGAAATGGTTTTTGTCCACGTCAGAACCCATATTCCTATTTTAGTAAGCAAAACGCCATGAAAGTGTTTTGACATTGGAGAATTATTCTGGGCCCGCAATTAGTCCTGTGGTTAATAATATCCCTCTGAAAGAGTCTGGCTCCAGTAGTCTCAGGCACTCAGGGGTTTGGGGTAGCTTTACATACATTTATAACAATAACTTTCAGTTATTGTCTGATTTTTCTCTTCCTCTTAAAGAGCACTTGAAATAAAAACAAATTAGTCAAAAGATCCTGTGATATATAAAGCGAAGTCTCTCTGTATTTCAGTGATGACTGAAGTGGGGGACTCTGGGAAGGCCCAAAGCACTTCATCTTTCAGTTCCTCAAGTTCCCCTCACCCTGCCACACTGGGCTGTTTCACCTCTCAGGCTCACATTGGTGAGTGAGCCCCTCTGCCCTATCTCGCTCTACATGAACACAATCCCTCCATTCTTTGCCCCCCACCTCACCTTCCTCTACACCCTCTGGCTCCTTCTGGCTCCATCATCGATGGAGCTGTACTAGCAGAACTATACTCAAGCCATGCAACCCACATCAGGACTTGCTTTAGATGATATTCTGGACATTAAACTGATGTTATAATCCGAGGAGACTCTGGGATACTTAGGAAAGGCGGAGTGTATTTTGACACAAGCAGGCCATGCATCCTAGAGGCTGGAGGAAGCACTGAGGAGGTGGCCTCTTGCCTTCTGGTAATCATGATTTGACAGTCCACTTGAGTCAGGACTGACTTGTGTGACAAACGGAAGAAGCAAAAGTGCTAGGATGTGACTCCCAAGGGGAGAACATAGAAGTCATTAAAGCCTTCTATGTTCTCTTGGTTTACTTGGTCTCTTAGATTACTACTAAGCCAGTAGTCATGTCACAAGGATTCTTGGTAGTCACCCACATAAAACCAAAACTGTTGAGCCGCCCTGCAAGTGAATTCTCAAGCCCCAGTCAAGCCTTCAGATGAGTTCAGCCTCAACCAACATCTGACCATAAACCTTGAGGGACCCCGCCCTCGGCCTGCCTATAACCAAGTCACTTCTGAATTCCCGAGCCACAGAAACTGTGAAAGATGATGCTGACTATTGTTTCAAGTTGCTAAGTTTTGTATGCTCTGTTAAGCAGGATTTAATCACTAATACATCATCATCCACTATCAGAATTTCCAGTGGTTTCCTCTCTCCTGAATGAAGCCCAGAAAGGTTGGACAGAGGTCCCAAGACAGAGGTCCCAAGCAGAGCTACAAGCTTCCAATAAATATTCAGTGTCTGTGCTCCCAGATAGAGTTCCCGTATCTGCCCTGGCCTTCTTACCTAGTTCTCTCCTTTCTAGACCACAACTTCATCTGCTCCATACTCCCTACTCTTCCCCAATCATTATCACCTCTTTGGGAAGCAGATTCACCCCTCCTCCCTTCTCAAATCCTTTGTGCTCAAAACCTAGCCTCCTATGATGTGGAAAATGAACAAGCACTGGTTCTAGATCTAATGTGGCCAATTTGTGACAGATTTCATTGGTAATCACAATAGTTGCTGGTGGGTTCTCCTGTTGCAGGCTGGCTTAGAAATTACCACAACATGTATGACATACAATTCTTGACTTTGCTGGTCAGATTGGCTCAAAGGAGAATCTCGGCACAAAAAAGCATGAATTTTATTAAGGATAAGGGCCATAATGTGACTGTGAAGTCTCAGTTTCAACAGTTAACCCCTTGAGTATGATGTTTTCATAAACCACTTGGAACTTTAGGCGTAGAAACATTGACTAAAAAAGAAGGGAGAAAAGATGAACACATGTCTTTGCATCATTCTGTGTCTCTGCTCCATGTTCTCTTGGCCCAGAGAGCCTTCTCCCCTCTCCCTAGAGTAGTGTCCCCCCACCGTTTAAGTTAAGTGCTAAGGCAAGTTCTGTGAACCCTGCCGTGCCTGCCACCCTACCAATTCCTGCTCTTCCTGTGTTCTCAAAGCTCAGGGCTCCAGCTCCAACTCTCAGTTGCCCTTCTTTCAGTCTTATACAATAGCTTGCTTTCTACATCCTACCTCCACCAACTCTCAGCTCTTTGGGAAACAGGGGCTGCATCTAATTCCCATCCATGCTCAGTGAGGGACCCTGAAGCTGGACCTGACAGAAGACGCTCGTGACATTTGCTGAATTAGATGGAACCAAAGCTACTCAGTGAGCAGTTGACACATGGTCTCACAAGTTAATAGATTCCATTACCTTATTCTGTGAGAAGAATGCCTCTCTTGGGTTAAACTTAGCTGGCTGGAAAGGCAGGCAGAGCAAATAGCATGTGGAATGAAAAATACGTAGCAAGGCTCTTCAGATTATTTAGCCATTTGAGGAAGGGCTTGAGTGGGAATTTGCAGCAAAGTCGTGCACATTCTCTTGGGAAACATTCCCAACAGCCAGGCTTAAATTTCTCTAGGGAGCAGCTCTCCTGCTATGCCTTTGTAAGGGTGGACTTTGCCTGCATTTCTCTTCTGCTGCCTTTGGGCACCCCTTTCTCCAACATTTCACAGGAATAATTGTCTGACAATGTGACTCAGACCTACTATAGACAACTGTTTTTCCTTAACAGACCCATGTTTTGACACCCATAAGCAGAGACCTTGGCAGGGGAAACGTTTCCTTGCTGAAAGCCTGGGCTCCGCACAAATAAATCAGGAGCTTTTCCCCAGGGCTGGGTAGGGGTAAGTCAAACACACGCTCTACCATTTAGGACAATTTGGGGTGCCAGTGACAAAAAAAACCCAACTCATCATGCTTAAGCAAAGAGAGAATTATTGTGGCACATTCCTGATAAAGTCACCTTCAGATATAGCGTTTTCTAGGGTTTCAAATGGTCACTAGAAAGCAGTCTTGGTTCACTCTTTTCTGATTGTCTTCATTTTCAGACTCCAAGCTGTGGGGAGATAGCAGGGAGCAGCTCTGGGCTACACCCTCTCAGATTCAAACTCAGCAGAAAAGTTTTTCACCCCATGAGGTCAAGGCAGGCTACACAGTCCCATTCAAGTTAAATGGAGAGAGAGCGGGGAGGACAGATTGTTCCCAAAGGAGATCTGGGATTCCCGTTCCAGAGGAGGGAAAAGGGAAGTGTAATGAAAACAAGCGCGCACACGCACGTGCACACACAAGTACACACACGCGCATACGCGCACACGCACACAAGTGCACGCACACACACAACTGAAGAAAGAACCGCATCACCAGCAGCCTTTAACCCGTGTTACAGTGAACAGCTGTGAGTCCTAGGAGCAACCACATCTCTGATCAGTTGAGAGGATTCACAGACTTGTGAGCTATTGAAGTATTTAAACGTGTTTTTACTGTGAAAGAGGTTGTCAGGTCCAAGATACCATAAACTTTGTGGAGACTGCTCTTTGCCACTCAGGACCCAGTTGCTCCTCCAGGCAGCCCTGCTTTCTGTTTAGGGATAATGATTCAGGAAGGTGGAGCTACACAGTAGCCAGTTAACATATTCCCTCCTCCTGCCCAACGGGATTGGTCCGAAAGGAACATATGACCAGATCTAGTCCAATTAAAATGAATCTCAGGATTTTTGCGGGTAATGCTAAGATGCTCTTTCTCATTGGTAGAATTCGAATGAAAATGCATGCAGCCCTAGCAGCCATGGGCAACCATCTTCATCCAGACCATAAGGGAAGTGATGTTGAGGGCAAGCAGAAGAAGCAGAAGTGGATAAGGGAGAGAGAGGAAGAGATGAAGGAAAAGAAAGAAAACGAGGGAGAAAGGAGGAAGAGGGGGTAAAGAGGGTGGGGAGAAAGAAACAGTTCTTAGTGATACCGTTGCAATCTGAACCAATTATAAAGTCAGACCTGCTTATGTGAGTCAGTATCTTCACTCTACTGTCCCTGTCAGTTTGGGTCAGGTTTTGTTTATTTTTTTCTTCAAGGAAAGGTGCAGGCAGGAATGAAGGTGAGAGGGCAGGCAGGCAGGAGAAAAAAGAAGGAAGAAGTACTTTATTTTATTTAGTTGTTCATCTTGATTTTTACCCCACCCTCCGTCCCAGGTTTCAAACCTGAGTGCTTGCGATATATGTGGACTGTGTGTGATGACCTTATCTGCTAGGCCACCAGGATGCACCTAGAGTTCGTTTGAGGACGTATCCTGGCAAGAAGATTAGACTTGCTCTGCTGGGCATCTGTGCCAGCCCTCTAGGTGCCCGGTGAATGGGGTGTCTGCATGGGAGAGGGCAGAAGGAAGGAACTCAATAAAACTACTGACGTGCCTGATTCTGAATTCCCCTCTTCAGGGGCCAGATGTCTTGACTGACCCTGTGGGAACTTTGAGGGGTCAAATGTACATGCGTTAACAGCTCAGAGAGGGACTGGGGCCTTTTCATCAAGACTCAGCCTCCTACAGGGCTGGCTTTAACAGTAATATAGTGGACGTTGGGACACAGGGCCCAGATTTCCTCCAGGACAGAAGCACTGGTTCCCCAAACCCCGGGGTGGAGGGGGTGGGGGTGGTGTGGCTGATGACTCACACTTGGCTAAAGGAATCTACCTCACCCAGAAGGCATCTCAGTGCCAAACTCCCCAGGAGGCCGATCAAGACCTCCTGTTACTTCATTACACCTATACCTCTGCTTCTCCCCAGTCGTGCTTTCTTCTGTCCCCTACTATGCATGCAAATCTCTGTCTCAGAGTGTCTCCTTGGAGACCCAACCCAACAAAGACACTAGATGAGTAGTGGTCAGTCTGCATGGAATGCTGTTAGAGGCCTGATCCCCAAGAATTATTTTCCTGGGTTCATGGTGATAGTGCTCGAGAGGAAAATGGAGTTGAAACACACAGACATCTTGTTTATGTTTTATTTAAACACAGAAAAATTTTCATGTTAAAGCAGCAATACATGCTCATCGAGTTAAAACTGGAAAATTAGGACTAGCCAAATGAATGCCCTCAAATGCTTCCACAAGAAGTCACGATGGTTGCTTGTGACTGGAATTAGAAAATCTGTATTGATTTCTCGATCCCAGGTCAGTCGCACTCCCGACATCCCCACAGAGAACAGATGAGAGACTGAGAATCAGAGCTGTGTAGTGACTTCAAGGGTTACAGAGGGCAAAGAGCAGGGGAGGTAGAGCCCGCCCATGGCTTCTGACGCCTCATTCAGAGGTTTCCTCGCCGTGTCCCAGATCAGCAAGCAGACGTCTGAGTTCCTGCACATGCATTTTCACAGTGCAGAGTGGCGGGCTGGAAGAAAGTCTCAGGCCAGGATGCTGAAGTGCTCCCTCCAGTCTTGACTGCCATTTGCCTGCTGGGTGACCTTGGACAGGTATTTTTACCTGCAGGCGCTTTCATGTGGTTGACAAGATGCAGCCACAAGATCACTGAATAGGATCAGTGAGCACAGCCGCTAGAGCTGCCCAACATGGAGAAAAGAAACTGAACAGAGGGGAGCAGGAACCCCCTTTCAAAAAGCAATACTCCCACCAGAAAGCACTCCCGCGGGCCTCCTGGGATGCTGGGGTGGGTGCTCCTGAGGCTGTGGGGCCTCCCCCAAAGCCAGAACTATGTCGGGTGGAGCCAGGAGCTGGAACACAAGCACTGATATAAAAGGCTTCATTTATCTTTCTTCGTTCTCTTCGGCCAAGAAGACAACAGGAGAATGTTTGACTTTTTTTTTAAGAAAATTTTCCATCATGGAAATGGCATGCGTTTACTTTTAAAAGCCCATCCACAGGGATATATAACTTCTGGGGGTGGGAGGCAGCTCAGAAGCTGGCACTGACCCGACTGCACTAAAGTTGGGTCCGTGTTTCTGTGGCCATGGGAATCTTCCCTCTTAGGCCTCTCTCCTCTTGGAAGAACAAAATTAGAAGAACAACATTTTTGCTCATGGATAAGAAAGAGAATGACAAAGGAGAGGACTGAAGTCCAGGAAATTAAAACAGCATTATCATCGCAGGGGTTGACATTTACTGCATGTGTATCACATGCCAGGCACTGGGCTAGGCACTGCATGCATTGGACACTCCCGACAATCCCGGGAAACAGGGATTATTGTCTTTATTTACAAAGGGATACAACCAAGTCTCAGAATACTTCCCGGCCCAAAGTGGTGATGCAGGAATTACACACAGGTTTGTCCTTCTCGAGCCTAGTCTGTTCCTGACTCAGGTGCATAAAGCTCTGGACTCACTGCTCAGAGCCTCTGTTGGGGAGAAGCAGTTGAGCCTCCAACAGAGCTCCCCCATGTGGGGAATGGCAGGACCAGTCTTCTCCCTGAAATAGGTGGCTTCTTCCATGGGATCCACTTCCATCCCCTGGGCCTGGAGCTCTCCCTCTGGAAAATGCCTTCTTGGACAGAAGGGGACATAAGGGGATAACCCTGAGGAAGGGACTGGATCAGAAGTATTGCTGGGGGCTGCAGACGGGTTCCACCCTGAGTCCATTTCCCAGTGGTGTGTGAGGAGTTGGGCAGGACCTCTCCTGGCTTCCCACCCTGCCTTCCTAACTGTGTATCCTTGGTGAGTTATACTACCACTCTACCTCAGTTTCCTCATTTGTTGAATGGAGACTAGCAATTACCTATGGTTGTGAGGATTTCATCATGAGAGATGATGTAAATAAGCACTTGGAACAGTCTCTAGTACATAATAAATGTTTAACAAAAATTAGCTGCTAATATTCACCAGAACAATAACTATTCACCAGAATAATTCACCAGAAGTGACTCACTTTCTCCAAGTAGACTGTGATGAACACAGTCTCATGCACACATATGAAATATAAATTGTCAGACACAGAGTATCATTTTTATATCTACTGTCTCTCTTCAAGTTCATCTTCCCTGATGTTTGAACACCTGGAAGCACTTAGAATTCTCAAAAGTACTGATAGGATTGAGAATATTAGCTATTTCTGTTCTAGAAGTTTCCAATATAGTTTTGAAGTTTTATAGGACACCATCTGGGATGCTCCTCCTCAGGTTCACCTAGGATTTATGCAGCTGAGAAAATGAATGCCACCGGACATTCCCAGAGTATTGTTTCCCCACCACCAACACCATCCTTTTTCTTATGGTCTTTTCTTGGGTCTTTTGGGTTTGTGTTTCCAACACACAAACCCAGACTAGGCTGGTGCAGCCTTGCATCTTCACCATGATCATCATGAGCCACCACCAATATCACCATCATCACCAATATCACCATCATCACCAATGCCACTTGGTCAGTCTGATCTAAACTGGGACCACCCGTCTCTATCCTAGACAGCACCATAAGCACTGCCATTGACGGTTGTCCTTGCCTTGTTCATTTTCATCTCTTTTGTCTTCACTGCTAGACTCCATATCACGTGTCTTCTTTACACCTCCTTTATCACCCTCTGCTCAGGGTCAGGCAGAACTCTTTGGTAACAGGTGACAGAAACCCGAGTCAACTAACTTAAGCGGAGAAAAAGAGAGATGGGGGTTGATGGCTCCACACCCAAACTGGAAAGGTTAAAATCATCTTAGGGGTGACAATGCCCAAGCAATTGAAAACCCAAACTTCAAAAAGATTTCTTTCCATCTCATATCATTGCCTCTTTCTGTAGTTCTTGTAATTCTCTCCTTCTATAGACAAATCCTTGTCTATGCGAACTAGAGATTTACATCTTGGAAGCATAGTTACCCAAGAGAAAAAGAATTTAAGTTTTGGTTGAAAAGTTCCAAGGAAGTTCCTTAATTAGTTCAGCTTGGTCAATCTTCAAGCCAATCATAATGGCTAGAAATATGTCTTCTTGTGATTGGTTCAGCCAGTCACATGACCTCTCTGGGCATGTGCCAAACAGGCAAATGGGGAAGCTTGGTAAGCAAGTGGGACCTCACCTTGTGTCCCATTCATCTACCTCAGCTACCAGCACCACCATCACCTCCAACATCACCACCAACTCCAATACCTACATCACCATCACCACCACCTCTACCATCATCACCAACTCCAATACCTACATCACCACCATCATCACCACCACCACTACCACCATCACCTCCCCCATCTCTATGGTTACCACCATCTGCAGCACAAGCATCATCACTTTTTTCCCCCCAGAATTATAATGTGCCCATCCCTGAACTTCACATCTGGAACCTCAACAAATTTGAGTTTGATGAAATCACCAGCCTTTCAGGAATTTTCCATCTCTGGGAAACAAGAAAGTTGACATCTTCAAGGAGCTGGTCTCATAATCCTTAGGCACGAGATGAGAGCAAAGAGTAAGTCTGTAGGGACAGAGTCCAGCACCTTTGCAGCACTGGCCCTAGTCCCTGGGCAGGGCCCAGGCTAACAGCAGCCTATGCTCAGCCCAGAAGGGAGCCGTTTTTTGCAAATGTGCAAAACTCCTGCACCAGCCCATGGCTTGCAGCTGCCAGAGCCCTCAGCACATCTTCCCCTCCCCCAGAGGCTGGGGCTTATTTTTGGCCCAGTGCCTCTGGTTCCTGCTCCATCTTTGAGCAAACATCTGTTTCCAGATGCTGTCCCAGAGCCTTATAAAGCCGAGGGAAGACTCAAGTTAATATATATACAGCAGACTTGACTGTCAGCAGCGAGTTAATATCAAGCACGAGTCACTAGAGGAAAGCAAGACCCCTCATTTCCTGATCCGGAGGGGTTTGTAAGGAAGACAAACAGGGCATTCCGTCCACCCCCAACTTCAGAAATGACCTTAATAAAGCGATAGTCTTTAAGAAAAAGAGAAAGAGGAGGGGAAATTAAGGCCTTTGTAATGAGGTTTACAGGAACAAATGTTCCAGACATTTCTGCTTTCCCGGCTACTGCTGGGGAAGGAACTACAGGAGGCAAAGCTCTGTGGGGAGAGTAGACTCCTGGATTTCCTGGCCATCAGCTACAACCCAGACAAAGGACTAAGCTTGAACCTAGGGCTGTGGGATGCCTGCTAGAGAAGAGGCCAGGCCCAGATCCGACTCTACCACTAGAATGCTGTGTGACCTTGGGCCACATACTGACCTCTCTGTGCTCAAGTTCTGAGGTGTCACATCAGCAGAGTCTCAGAGGATTTATGAAGGTTCTTCTGGGAAAGGGATAGGGATAATCCCAACTTCAACCCAGTAGAGCAGCTCCTAAAATGAGGCTTGAAGATTGAGTTTCACAGTCAAAACAAAGAGTTCTGCAGTGGGGGTGGGCAAGGGCTGGAGACTGAGAGCACTCAGAGACACAACGCCGTAATTTGCTGTTCTCAGATGCTGGTAAACAGGGATCTGCTTCAGTAAACTAATTGTGCTCGTCATAACCCGTCTGTCATCAACCAGAAACATCTGTCTCTGAACCCGCAGTTGCCTGCCTTTCCAACAGCTCTCCCACCTGTCAAGTTCTGGGTTACTGCTCCCTGCACATGCATGGGTGCCCTTCCACTATCTCTGCACTGAGGCCAGATTCTGAGCCCTGTTTCCACAAGCTGACAGCTCAGAGAATCTGCATCTCCCTTTCACTCTTCAACTGATTGTTCTTCTTCCAAAAAAGCTGCAGAGAGGGCCCTAGTGAATGCCTCTGTGCCTGCTTTCTGACGTCCGACTGTCCATGACCATCCTCACCATCTCTTGTGGATTTTCTACTTTATTAGAACTCGCACACATGATCTCATCTGAGAGTCTCAGTGTTCCCCTGCCTTGGGTAGGAGCCTGAGATTCAGAGAGGTCAGTACACTTAATGAAAGACAACACAGTTTTCAGGTGGAGAGACCAGGAGTCAGAATTTCTGAATTTCGAAGATGGTGCTTTATTTAAACTCAACCTAAGTCAGCCAAATGGTTTCACCCCAAGTACTAATCTCAGCTGGTTAAAAATAGTTGCCTACTTTGAGAAGCTGAAGTTGTGTGTGTGTGCTGGAAGTGGTATTCTGTAGTTGATTACTAATGTCTATCTATGATATGGGAATGTATTCCAGTCATGACCAGACCATGCCATCAAAAAAGAAAGGACTGGGCAGATGGTTGGGGCTACTGGGGGTCAATGATGCATCCCTGGCAAGAACGGAGCACAAAGTTTGGAACTTCTACTCTATTCTCAGTCTCTCCTCTGCCTGAATCCTGCCATGTTCCAGGGTCCTCCTTAAAACTCAACGCTTCAAGGAAACCTTCCTATATCTTCACCCAACTCCAAGTCCCCACCATCTCCCCTTATCCAAGTCTAGAGTCAGTACTCAGCTGCCTGTCTTTTTGGGCCTCGGCTCATGCTGCCTGGTGCTGCTATTCTTGCTCCTTGGTGTATCAGGAGGCTCCATGGGACTGTGAACTCTGTGAGCACCTGACTCTGGATCTTGCTCAATAAGAGCCATGGACAGATTGATGGATCGATGGCCTACATACACCATCCCTCCTCTCAGCTTCCACAACACACAGTTTGACAGGAGGAATGAGCTCCTGTTTGGTCTTTGCTGTATGTCTGCCGCAATGACGGTCTCACACTGAGAGCGTGCCTCACTGCATCCAGCCCTCACCACTGGACCTAGAGCTAGGGCTTGTTCACTCCAGATTCTAGATTATAAAAACAATTTCAGAGAGGCTACACAACTTGCCCACAATAAAATAAGTAGTAAAATGTAGAGATAGCACTGGTGACCACTCAGAGCTGTCTTCAAGTGATCAGAAAATGAGCCCAGGGCTGTTCTTGTCTAACCTTTCTATGAGGCCAAGTTAGAGATTTCTGCTGAACTCTTGAAGCACCCGAGGCCAGAGGGATGTGGGCCGTTTGGAGGTTTCCAGCTGCTCCTAGAAGAGGTCATCAGGAGAGAGCTGGTCTGGGAAGGGTCTGGGCAATAGGGGTGAGAGTTGGGCATGGTCCCTGTGAATCACAGTGTTTCCTGAATCCCACTTCTCCTACAGTCCAATGATCCTGTAGAGGTCCAAGAGCCTGCTTCCCAAGCCTTCTTCCCAGGGTGGGGACACAGTGACATCTCTAGCTTCTAATGGAGCACACGTCCTAGAATCAGGTTCTTAGGCAATCCCTCCCATGTGCAGCTGGCTTGACCACGCAACTCGCTTTGGCCAATGGGACATTCACAAGTATCACACGAGCAGAGGAGCTATCAGCAACTTCCCACTGGGGCTTGTCACCTCAATCTCTCCCTTTAAAATTCAGTCACTATGCTGTACAGAAGCTCAGGATAACTATGAGATGGTGAGGGGTCACCTAGAGTGCCCTTGGAGGAGGAGAGGCCATCTTAAACGCTCCAGCCCTGGCTACGCTCCCACAGCACAGTCCCATGAGTGACATCAGCCACTCAAGTGGAAGCAGAAGAGCATTCCGCTGAGCCCACATTCTGCTTAAGATACTAGACTTGGGGGTAGTTTGTTATGCAGCTAAAGATGATCAAAATACTGTCCCTGGTTACTGCTCTGTCCTTCCTAAGCATGGCTGTGGTTATGCCTGTTCAGAGTAGCACATGTTCTTGTTTGCACCAATGTAGAGGTCAACACACATCCTTTCTAGCCATACATCTGCATGTGCACAGCACACGCACGCACATGCACGCGCGCGCGCGCACACACACACACACACACACGGAGTGACTTAAAGCCAGTCCTTGTGCACTGTGGGACAACCCTGGTCACCTATAATATCTGCACTTCCTTGCATATGCTTGTGCAAGCAGAAATGTGCATGAGCTCATGTGCACCAAAATCCAAAGCACATAAAGGCAGGTACACACGGTGAGACCCTAGAGCGACAGCAGCTGGTGGTCGCACCCATGCACACGTGCACACATCACTCATGGCCTGAAACCAGAACTACCCAAATGCCTTCAAGCCCTTCAGCCTGCTGAGGAGGGTCCCCCAGCCTTTTCACCAGCAGAGCCTCCACACTTGGAGAGTTCTCTACTTAAGGAGTGAGTTTGTTTTGGCCCCAGTTAACAAGGCTCCCAGGGCTGCCTGGGCAGGCTGGCCCTCCCCCACACATCTGCAGCCCCTGCCTCTAGTCCTACCTCCACATCCCCCACCAGTTACATCTGCAGAGTCACAGCCAGTGAGCTGATTGGTTGGCTGTGGGGGAACGATGTGGGGACTCAAGAAAAGGTATTTCCAAATGTCTGATCTGCAGCTCCAAGCAGGAGCCTTGGGCTGGTCCCAACTGCATGCTACTGGCCTCTGACCTGGAGAAAGCTTTCATTTCAGAGCCCATCCAAAGGCAAGATGGAGAGTTGGACGCAACAAAATGTTGGCCTTCCTCTTCTCCACTCAGAACTGGCTCAGTTCCTACTTTATAAGCTTCCTGTCTCACTGATTGACAACTCCCAGCACCCAGCAGAGGGGTACGGCCCCTTCAAGGGCTCCCCTTCACCTTCAGGACAAAGTCCAACCCCCATATCCAGCCCCTGTTCACCTCTTCAGCGTCTTTCCCCTCCCCTTCCTCCTCCACATGGGAGCCCCCGGGGAACTACGCACAACTTGGCCGATGCTCTTGGTCTTTGTCACCTCTATGCCTGGTGGGTCCACTTGGCATGCCCTCCTTGCATCTTGGTATCTTACTACAGCTGCCATCCTCAAGGCTCACCCCAAACCTAGGAGGGACACCTTCCTGTGCTCCTGTGTGCCCTGCATTGCAGGGCCTCTCCTGTCAGCTGCTGCCTTGTCCACAGCTGTGTCCCCTACCCCAGCACAGGAACAGCACTAGAAAGTCCTCTCTGAAAACAACTGACCCTTCAGCAAAGCAGCAGTTCAGGAACCCCCTTATTCCACGCAGCGGAAAATCACCCCACACCAAAATGCAAGGGTGCTCGAGTGTCTGTAGTCGGCCCATGTCCGTACTGTGGGCTCCGCATCTGTGCACCAGGCAGACTCTTTCAGATGGAAAAGATACCTGAACCTGCAGACACGCAGACCATGCCGTTTGGAACCCAGTGGTCCAGGGTCAACCATATTTGCTGAGTGAATGGTTTTTAAGCTGGCAAGGCCTTGATGGCTTCCAGTTCTCCCTTCCCTTCCTGGCCTACCAATCTCTAAATCTTTCATGAGAGGAAAGAGATGCAGAATAGTGGAATCGATGTTAAGTTATAGCTGAGTGGCCAGAACAAATTCACCCATAGTCACTCACTCACTCACTCACTCACTCATTCAAACCACAATTTCTTGAGCGGCTGCACTGCGCTGAGTGGAGGACATAGAGATGAACGTAGTGATCCCTTGTTCTCTAGAAACTCACACGCCAGGGGAGGGGCAGACATAGGTCATAGTCAGGACATGATTTAGGCTCCATGAGATAGACCAGAATAAGAGTGGCTCAGATGACAGAGGTTGCTTGTTATTCACGTGAACATCTAGGTTTGTCTAGTAAGTAATCTCCATGAAGCCACCAGGGGCCCAGGCCCTGTCGTGACGTAGCTCACTGCAGGCAGGACTCAGGAGCAGGGTTGTCATGCCATGGTCACAGAGCCTGGGAGAGGTAAGGAGCCGGGAGTGCACAGTGCATGAGGAAGGTACCTGGGCCTGGGCCCGGGCCCAGCAGGCTCCGTTTCCCCTTGGGGCCGTCATGTGGGACAGTTGGATCCCACATGTTTGAAGGTGAGGCGTGGAGCGGGCCGTAGGAACAGGGATTCAGAAAGGAGAGACATCTGACAGAAGTAAAGGAAGTGGAATCGATGGGACTTGAGCCCAAATGGATGAGGGAGGCATCGGGGAGAGGAAGAGGAGCCACAGGATGATGACAATGCCACACACCTAGCAAATGAAAGGGCACAGAGGGTGAGGGTCTGCATCGTAATCCCCAGAGCACTTCTCATAAACAGGAGGGGACCCTGGTTTCCCTGTGCCCCGACTTCCACCACAAAGAGATGCTGACTCCATAAGATGGCATGAGGCACCCTATGTGACCCTGGGCTCTTTCACTGGTAGGAGAAGAGACTCAACTCAAGTGGTGTGAACAAAAATGACTCCTGTACTTGGAAAGTGCAGGCATGGATAGCCTAGGCACAATGAATCCAACAGCTTAAAGAAGATCTTTAGAGTTCAGTCCCTGCCCACCTCTGTGTTGGCTTCACTTTCAGGCACAATGCCACCTACAGCTTAGGTAGAAACTCTTTTAGAAGGTTCTTCTCAAAGCAATAGCTGTCCCTTCCCAATCATTCCAGCCTGATTCTCTTTAACCAAACTGGGCCACATGCCCATCTCCAGCCCAATCACTGTAGCCAAGGGACTGGATGTGCCCATTGATTTGACTACTTCACATACCCTGGAGCCAGGTACGGGGTCAACCCCATCAGAACTACATGGACTGAGAGTTAGAGGTGCCCCCGAAGGAACTGGGGTCATGGTTACCAGGAGAAAGGGGACTGGACCCCAGGCAGACAAAGCAGCAGATGCCTACACCCCTATGCCCAGCACAAAGTTAAGAGATGTGGTGGAATAGCTCAGCAGAAACTCTGTGACAGAGTCCTAAGGAGATGGGACCATGATTTTGATCATGAAATAGGGAGAGGAGTCTTCAGGGAAAACTGAAAATCAGACCAGAGAGACAGGAATGGATGGGGCAGTGAGGGCCCTGGAACTGGGATGCTGAGAGTGTGGGGAAGAGAGAAGTCGATGCTGTCAGGGTCACAGAAGAAGGAACAGAAGGGGGTTTGATCCTTAACTTTGGAGTGATCGGCAGGATTTTAAAGTACACAGAGCATGTGAGAGAAGGATAGACTTCTAGGAGATGGTCGAGCAGAAGCCAATTCATGGAAGCAGAAAAACACAGCAGACTTTAGGAACAGTATTGCCTATATACACAGGGCACTTTTTCTTAGCTACCAAGCTTGCTACCCAGAATATTTATTTTTATCTAGGAATCTAACCATGACCACAGAGCAAAGCCAAACACTCTGGGTTAGCATCAAAATCCCTCTGTCTTTATGCTACAAACAAGAAATTCTTCCCAAGCCACAGGACATCCCCACCCCTTCCTGGGACCCTCAAAGAACCTTCCTGTGGCTGTTACATCACTTTGTAGAATTTCCATAGTCTGCCTATCATGGCAGTTGTTTCTGAACATGATTTCTCTTCCCTACTGGATTGAGCTCTTCTTTTCATCCCTGAATGCCTGGGTCCTAGCCCCTTCTTCCATAGAGAGAGGTTGAAGAGAAACCTAGTTACATTGTAATGTCGGGCTGGGCAATGCTTAACCCCAGGGTAGGAATCTCCACTACTGCCTGGAGAAGGGAAAGGATCTGCAGGGATAGGGTCCCTCAGTCAGGTCAGGTCTGCTACCCCCTGATAACCCCTCCCAGCGGTCCCTTGTGGGAAAATGCACTATGACTCATTTGCTTTCTCTTGAGGTTGACATTTTTTCCTGCTTTGCAGCTGAGAGTCCTGAGGTGGCTGTATCTTAACAGGCAACAGCAGCCTTGAATTCCAAAAGAAGGAGCATTTATTGTGTCTCTTACGTGCACTATGTTACAGGCTTCATTGCATGTGGAGTGCATTAATTGTCTCATCAAGTTCACCTGACCTTAAGTTCTCTGATTTTATCAATGAGAAAACAAAGACTCAGAGATGGTAAGAAACTCCAACAGTGAGAGAGCAGCGATCTATACCTGGGTTTCTCTGACTCCAGAGTAACCCTGAGGGCCCCCGGGGTTCTCTTGTGCCACTTCTGACACTGGAATGAGGTGGGCAGCAGACCCACTCTCCTCCTGAGTCCCCAGTCAAAGAGGATGCTCCAGCCATAAACCTTTTAGGTTTTAGGTTTCACCGTCTCAGCATTCCTGAAGCTTCTAGTGTCCTGGGAGGGAAAGAGATCAACTTGTCGACCCACGAAGGAATGGGACTTACCCCTGTTCTGCCTCCATTCCCGCTAGCCTGGCGTGCCTGTGCGGTAAGAAGGGCAGGGAGCCTTATCAGTGCCTGAATCCTCTCCGTGCAGAATTCTCCTGCGCCCCCTGGTGGTCATCCACACCACTGCGTTCTCTCAGGATTACTGGGTACATTCCAGTGGAGAGAGCCCAGCCAGGTAGGGAAAGGAGCACTTACCCATACATCAAGGCGGTGCTAGAGCTGGGCCTGGTCCACAGTTCTGGCTACCAGCCCTTTCCACAGCATCACTTCTGTCCCTGTAGTCCTCCTTAATGGCCGACTGATCGACTGATCCAAAGTCAATGTTATAACACTACCAATCTATATATAATGTTACTGTTAGTCTATTAAATGTGCTACATTATTAGGTGTTCGGTGACACTGTATTAAGCCCCATCAGGTCAGTGTGAAGTTGGTGCACCTCATTATTATAAAATGGAGTCCCAACAATATTCACCTCTGTTTCACATTTCAAGGACCAGCTACCTCATTTGCAGGGATGTGGAGAGGTGCAAGGAGATAACCCCTTGGGTTCACAACTGCTACTTAATGTGGGAGAGGTGACAAGAGAAGAAAAGAAACTACAAAATGTCCTTCAGACCACCAGCTTTCCCCTGCAGGAGCATAGGAAATGACAGCAGGAGGGAGAGGGGTTAGGGAGGTCCGCCTGCTTAGAGTGTGAGCCAGGGAGAAACGCTCACCTTTGATGCCTGGGATGCTTGGGGGAGGGCTGATCTGACAGCAAAGGGGTGGCCAGGTCTCAGATGAGCAGCAGATGAGAAGAACTGGCAGACACCGGGGCTGACCTGCCTCGCGGAAACCCTGGAATAAACTTTCCTGCTCCGTGTTTATCCTCCTGCACCTTGTTACCTCCTGGTCTTGACAGAAAGGGTCACCAGTTCCGATGGCCCCTGGAGGGTTGAGTAAAGTCGTGGTTGGCAGAACGAGTCCCCTCCAGGCGGCTTGCAGAGTTTCAGGAGGTACCCAGCCCAAGTGTACCGGCGGAGCCGGGTAGGGCTGGAAGGGAAGGCGCGATGGTGGCGGAAGGGATTCAGAGTGTCCTGCTGAGGACCCGGAGATCCCTCTACTTGCTGGACAGTAAATCCGCGGGCCTCCGGAAGGATCCCAAGGCTAGTTTTGCCAATTTATCAGAAAGTGACTTCGGTGTGGGTGCAGGCAAAGGGAGAGAAGTGAAGCCCCAGACCCACTGTACAGCCCTTTCCTGCCTATAAATAACCCTAAGTGTCACTTCAAAGGGGACAGGGAGGGCGGGAGAGGGGCTCCCGGGGCGTGCGGGTGGGGGCGGCCGGCCCTGCCCACCACGCCCCCACACCGCTGGCGAGTTTGCATAAATAAACAAATCCGAGCAGCCGGCGGGGCAGTAGGTGGAGGAGGAGGACGGTGGAGGAGGAGGGAGGGGGGCGGGAGAGATTAGTTTGGGAAGTAGCACGGATTGCTCATCCGACCCGCACCGCCGCAGCTAGTGTGTCAAGTTACAGAGGCGCCGGAATCCGCCCCTGCGCTCCACCGCGGAGGCCACGACCCACCTCTGCCCATGGGGCCCTCCATGTGCGCCCCTTCGCCCCGGGACTGAAACTGGCTCGCCTGGGAGACGCGACACCAAGACGGACCGACTGCACAGAACCAACTCGAGGACGCTGCAGATACTGGACGGGAAAAGACCGGGCGGAGAGGAGAGCCGGCCAGATCCCCCTAACTTTCCTGGATTCGAAACGTTCTTCAAGGAACTTTCTCTCGCCTGGGTGTACCCCGATTACCGCTGGTTGTGTTTTATCGACTCCCCCACCTCACCCCTCCTGCTGCTGTATCTCCGTCCTCTTTGCCGAGAGCAGAGGAAAGGAATATTTTCCAGCGACTTAAATAAACCCTTTCCCCTGGCCCCGCAGCTTGGATTGCGTCTTTGGGCAGCGCTCTCGCTTTTATTTATTCTATTTATTTATTTATTGGTTCTCAAGAGCGAGAGGATGGTGGCAGAGCGCACCCGTAAAGCCGCAGCCACCGGTGCCCGCGGCTCCGCGGAGCTGGGCGCGCCCGAGACCGCAGTCCTGGCGGCGGCACCCGCAGAGCGCTGCGCGCGGTTGCCGAGCCCGGGGTCGTGCGGGCTGCTGGCGCTGGCCCTCTGCTCGCTGGCGTTCAGCTTGCTCGCCCACTTTCGGACGGCCGAGCTGCAGGCCCGGGTGCAGCGCCTGGAAGCCGAGCGCGGGGAGCAGCAAATGGAGACGGCTATTTTGGGACGAGTCAACCAACTGCTGCATGAGGTTTGTTCTCTTTGTTGCTGGCTTTTATCCCTCCCCGCGGCGCCCCCTCGCGCAGCCTCCGAACTCTCGACCAGCCGGTGCCCGCGGGCGCCTGCTGTCCGCGCCGCGCGGTGCTGTGCGGTGCGCCCGCCCTCGCGGGAATGGTAGGTGGCAGGGACGCAAGCTGCTCTGGCCGGACCCGGAGGACCCGGACGGCGGGTGGAGGGGCCCCTCAGCTCCCGCCTCTGCAAGCGCCTCCGGCGGCCCGAGCTGGGAGCGCCCGGGCGCTCTGGACAGGTGGAGGAAGACCAGGCGCGCGGCGCGCTGCGAAGCGCGGAGGCGGCAAAGCTCCACTTCTCCATCCCACACCCGGCTGAGTACTGTGAGAGCCGCCCGACGCCCACGCGGCGAGACGCGTGCCCTCCCCAGCCATCCCTGGAGATCAGTGCTGCCTGACTTTTATTGCCACGTTTTGTTGGGAAGAGAGAGTAGGAGAGTGAGTCATCCCAGGCAATGAGGGGGTCAGAGGGGTAATCCTTGCAGGAAGTGGTGCCCTGGTCCCTGCTCACTGTCCCCAGACCTCTAGGCCCCAGATATAGATCTCCCTGGCTCTGCTGTCCTTGGACATGTATTAGCCACACCCTCTTGTCCCTTAGCCGGGTTTCTTGTTCTTTGGAATGCTCCTCAATATTTTGTGTCTGTGTATTTTTCTGGGAAAAGGAGGTTGACCCGTTCTCCATTCCTGAAGTATCCCCGATCCCAAATGGATTAAGAGCTGTTTCTCTTACCCATGGCAGTCTTGGGGGTCCATGAAAAACCCACCCTCCCCAGGAAGGAGGGGGGACATGCAGGCCCATTGATGCCATCGAGGAAAGTGGGGCCGTGATGAGCCTGACTCATGAGAATCTGGCAACAGAGGAGATCCAGGGCCCACACCGCGGAGGTAGGACTCAGATGGGGGCTGCAAGAGTCCACTGAAGGCTAGCCATGCAAAGTGTGGGTGGGAAAGAACTGGAGGAGCTAAGTAGGAGGTGATGTGGAAAGTGAAGTTCCGGGAAGGGTGGAGAAGCAGAGTTTTATCCCCACTCTGCTACTTAGAAGCTGTGCAACTGGGGCATATACGCTAACCACTCTGAGCTTGCAAAACAGTGTCGGTGGTGATATGCACAGAGGCCAGCTCTAAGTGAAGGGGTGAGGTGGTCATTTAGTCATGGTACACCAGTTCCCTGCAGACAGGCTCCTCTCCGTGCCTCTAGCAGGCAGAGGCCAACAACTGCTAAGGCAACTCTCCAGGGTGGGCAAAGGAGAGAGGTCAGGGACCAGAGCAGAGGCCGGTCACGGGACAGGTTTGCTGGTGCTCACGTGTACCTTGACTGCTGCTGTTGGTTCATTTCCATGCCCTGCCAGGCCCCAGGGAATCCAGAGGGCTCTGCCAGGCCACCCAAGTTTCCCTGAGGAGATGGGGAAGAGGGGGCCTCTGGGCTCTGCAGTGCAAGCAGGCATCCTTTGCTGGCTGACTGAGAGCACACGGGACTGATTAGGTGGCAGAAAGAGTATCAGGGTGGTGAGTCCCCCTTTCCTGTAACTCAAGGACCCTGACAGCTAAAGGACAAGATCTGACTCTAGGAGTTTTACTCAGTTCTTCTTTTCATCCTCTCCCCATCTGGCCCTTCCTGCTAGCCAGGGTGTGTGCCTCAATCCTTTTCCGGTCCTCGCTGCCTTGTGTAGGACTTAGCCATGCCCAGTCTCATGCTGTCAGGGTCTTGGGGCTGACACTGTGATGTGACAAGCTAATTCCTCCTCTCCAGACTGTTTCATATGTATCCTGCTGACTTTAGGCCTCTCACCAGCCAGAGCACTTAAAGTGACTCACATTTTACAGGTGGGGAAACTAAGGCCCAGAGAGGGCCTTAGTAGATGACACAAAGTCACGTGACATGATCCCGGATAAGAACCCATGCCTCCTGACTCTGCTCCTAAAGCTCTCTCTGTCCTGTCTCTTTTTTGTCCAGTCTCATTCATTCCATCAGCAGGTTTCCTGAGCGCCAGTGTGGGCCACGCATGGCAGGGAACACACACACCTGTTCTTCTAAACTTAGTCAGATAGGTCACAACAAAGAGAGTGGGCAGTGACCATGCCATGTGAAAATGCTAAAGTGATAAAGGAAGCAGGAAAGGCCTGGAGGATGCATTAACATGCCACACACCTGGGTGGTGGTGGCTTCCTGGGAAAGTGATTTTCAAACAGAGACTTAAGGGGTAAAAGTATTTTCCGGACAAAAGGGGTTGAATGTGGGGACCTTGTTCTAAGGGGAAAAAGGAACAGTTGTGGAGCCTGAAAGCCAGAGAGGGGTTTGCTTGGGGACCTGAAGGGAGTCCAGGCCCACACAGGCCTGGGCGGGAAGTGATGGAAGTTCCATCAAGTGGCCTGAGTCAAGAGGGGCCTTAGACAGTCAGCTCAATGTAAGAGCAGTGCGGAGCCATTGCAGGGGCCTGAGAGGGCCGTTATAGCCCTGATTGGGAGTTTAAGGCAGAGCAGGGAGGACAAATAAGAGGCTAGTGCAGGCCAGGGACCAGGACCCAGACTGGGGATGCAGTGGGGACAGAGGGGTGAAGGGATATGCAGGCTGCAGTGGTAGGACCTGACGTCAGTCAAGAAGGACATTGGAGTCAGAGGGAGGGATTGTCTTGTGGGTGGAGGAGCTAGATGGCCTCGTCTGTGCAGAGATGGCCTGAGGATTCACCCCCAAGTGGGAGCTTGTGAAGTGACACAACATGGTAGCTACTCTCACATGTGACTCATTATATTTACATTAGTTAAAGTTAAATCAAATTTAAACTTAAGTTCCTTAGTCACAATAGCCATGTTTCAAGTGAGTACTCGGCAGACCTTTATAGCTAGTGACTACACAGATGACGCAGGGCAGAGGTATCCCTGTGGAAAGTTCTAGCAGACAGCACTGCACTAGAAGCAAGCCGCTTCTCCACCAGCAGAGGTGTCCCCAGGGCTCCTGGAGGATTTTCCTCCTCTGAAGGCCTTTTCTCTCCTGGGTACGTGCTCCCAGGTCTGAGCAGAGGGTAAGCGTGAGGAAGGGATGGGCAGAAGAGGGAGAAGCAGGCCAGCAGAAACTCCCAGGTGAGAAGAGAAGACAGAGGAAAGAAGGAGAGTGGTTGTTTTCAAGAATGATTCTATGGATGAACCTGCAGAGGGTTCCCATTCGCAAGGGGCACACAGACACCCTGAGCATAGGGTCTTAACCTACTGTGCCTGCTGGCTGAGTCTGCCTATAAGCCTTAGGCAAGCACCTTCCCACCCTAAAAGCCCCACCTGTCTCCCTCTCTGGATTGTGTGGAGACTCAGGACTTAAAGGTGCCACCACCAAAGGCCATGCTCAGGATCACAGGAGTGCTTCCAGAGGGCTCCCAGGGACCCGGCGTAGCCCATCTGCCCTGCAGCAGGTGTGCCTGGATACTCCCTAGAAGATAGAAGCTGGGCATTGGGCAGAGCCTCCTGGGCTGGAGGAAGGAATCCAGGGAAGCTCACACATCACCCAGCCCAGTGGGGAGAGCACAGTGCGGTGGACCAGACCCTATCTGTGGGGCAGGAGGAAGAGAGAGCTGTCAGGGACTGCCACGCTGAGGGGCCCTAAGAGAAGCAGAGCCTGGAATGAGGTGAAACAAGGACAGATGTGAGCAGCAGTTCCAGAGCTGAGGGCCAAGCCACTAGGAGGAGAGGGACAGAACCAGGAGAGGAGGATGGGGCTGGGGAGGCAACTCATGAGAGCTCGGATTGTGGCTTCCAGATCTCAGGGCCAGCTCTTCCCCCATCAGTGCCTCTCCCCTGGTCTGAGACCCTTAATGAGCGCTCCAGCTGCCTGTTACTGGATTTGCTTGCTATGAAGAAACAATCTGGAATGTCCCAAATGGAAGAAATCAGATGTCACCTAGAGCTGGGCAGAGGGCGTGCAGTGAAAGAGAAGGGAGTGGAATTTAAAATAGCCAAATCCGTAGTGTAGGCCAAAGGGGAACAAGGGGTGTCAGTAGCCGCCTTCAAGGTAAGTTTCGAGGGATGCCAGGCAGCCTCCCCTTCCTTCACAGTAAGCAGCTCTAATAGGAAGACCTTGGGTTTATAAGGTATGCCCCACAGCCAGTACTGTGTGTGATGTCCATTCCTCATGGGCTCCCTAAAGGATTGGCACTCTCATTGCCCATTTTACAGATGAGAAGACAAGTTCCTATAGTCCCAGCTTTCTATCTGATTCAGTCCTTTGCTTGTTGGGAGTATTTCCACCTCCAGAAATTATCTGGGATAAGAAGGGATTGAAACTTCCAGGCTAAAATGGTGAGGACCTCAGACAGACCCCGCATCCCTAAAAATGATAATAACAACCATTATAACAGGAATGGCTCCCATTTATAAGGTGTGTATAGGGCCTGTTAGTGAGTCTTTTCCCGAGGAACATTAAGGGAAGAAGCCAAAGCAGTGGCTGAGAGACTGGGGCTCTGGATGGATGAGGATGGGACCAAGCTATTAAAGGGAAAGGACGTGTCTGGCAGCGAGTGTGGCCGGTGCAGTCCCTGCCTGAGCCTCAGGAGGTGGACAGACCTTAGACCCAGGTGCCCCCACTTGGAGCCAACGCTCCACTGTATCAGCTCCAGCTATTCCCCATCCCGCGCAGTAAGTAAATGACAAGACGTGTGCGAAGTTAGCAGAGAGATACCCTTGGAGGCCCTCAAGGGCCCCTGACTCTATAGGGGAGAAGCAGGTCCGAAGGCTGCACAACCAGGGATCAGAGGAGCGGGGTCAGGATCCCTATCTCCACAGGCCTCTGTCTTCCTTCCAAACAATGGTTAATTGACCAAAGTGGTGGCAAAGAAATGGTACGTGTGTCACTAGAAGTCCTACCGTGCACTGTACACTTGGAAATGCTGGGGGGTAGCATGTGGATTGGTAGGAGGTGTGGAAATTTGGCTTTTGGCTTGGTTTTATTTTTCGAAAACTAAAAGCAACAGATTGTTTGGCATCCAGGGAAAAGGGAGGTTTCAGAAGACTCAGAAATCTGTCTCCTACTCTTTCGATTGGCTCCCCGCCCCTCGGAGCCACTTGTCAAGTCCTCCATAGGTTAAGGAAGTAAGCAGCCACCTTCCATGGAAAATGAGGCTCAGTCTGCCTGCAGGGCTGGACCGACTGGGGTGCCCTTTTGCAGGTGTCCTCCAGACTGCCAGAGGGTCCCAGCAGCAGCTCCAGACACACCCCCCCACTCCCGCCCGGGCCTGCTGTGTCCCCTGGGTGGGGCCTCCCTGGGGAGAAGCTCTGTGGCCAGCAGGGCAGGCCTTCAAAGGACAAGGGCCTGGGCAACACAAAGGGGCGGAACTGCCTGCTTAAGAGGTTTACATGGCCTTCCAGGGGGACACTGGAGTCCTGTGTCCCCTCCCTAGGCTCTTGTGTTTTTTCCCGAAACCCCTGTGGCTAGAGTCCACTTGGGCTGGGTTCATGTGGGCGCTGCTGCCTCTTCAGCCTCCCTTCCTCTCCGCACCCCTCCCCAGCCTCCCCAGTCAAGTCTTGAGCTGTCCTTGACTCACAGGGCCCTTTGTTCACCTGGTCCCACCAGGAGCTCATTCCTACCTGTTTTCTAAGCTGCAGCAGGGAAGCCTTGCTCCGCACAGAGGACACAGCCCCTCTAAAAAAGACGGTTGCAGGACCTGGGGCTCTGCCATCAAGGGCCTCCCACCTGCAGTCATGGGACTATAGATGCTCTTTGAAAGTGCTCCTCAGCCATGACTTTGAGATTTTCAGCATCTGACAAGGCGGCCTGTGGGGCAGGATAGGAAGGGTGACCTTCAGGTTTGGCGGGTAAAGGAAGGGTTAAAGGAGCACCCGCTGGGCTCTTCCAGCCTTAGTCCACCTCCCTGTGAGCTGGCACCTGAGATTTCCTGGGGGTCGGGAGACCCGGAGGCTGATCCTACCACTTGCAGTGTCTCCCCACTCCATGGAATCAGAGTGTTGGAGGAAGGGAGCCCTACACTATACCAGGAATCCCCCCAGCGTCCTTGGTCTCAGACTTACATGCCCTCAGTCATGAGGATCTCACTACCATTCACTGAGGGCTGTTGCGTGGGTGGACAGCTCTGACTGTAATGTCCTGTGTGTTCTTCATCTTGCCAGAGCCCCACATCCATCTCTGCACTCGCCATCCCACCCCTCCAGAGTGTCTTAAAAGCACCGCAAACTCAATGTATCTAAACTGACTGGGAACTCTGGGCCTCCCCAGCGCCTGTTCATACGCACATGAACTGGCCTCCAGCTGCCCACACTCCTCTGGTCTCCATCCCTTCATGCCCTGTCTCTCAGAGTTCTGGGTTACAGCAGACATCTCCTAACTCACCAGCTCCCATTCACTCTGCCCTGTCCCTTCCATCATCCACATGGCAGCCAGGGACTCCTTTTAAAAACCTAAATATAATCCTGACATCTCCCTGATTACAACTCTTCAATGACTTCCTGTTGATCTCAACAGAGATTAAATTTCTTAAGGTGGGCCATGAGGTCCACGGGTCACGGCCCTCGTCGCCCTCTCCAGCTTCATGACTCACCTTCCCACATATTCAGGGTCCAGCCACAAGGCTGTCATGGCTAAGAGCACAGCCTGTAAAATCAGATCGCTGGCTTCAAGTTCAGCTCTGCTAATTACTACTGCGTGACCTTGGAAAAGTTGCTTGACATCTCTGTGCTTCGGACTAAAGCTCTGTAAGATGGGAGCGATGCTAATAGCAGTATCTCCCAAGCCTTATAAGGGTTATTTTAAGATTAAAAATGTTCAAGCACATGCTTTATGCAGCACCTAGAACTCCAGTAATGTGCTTTGCAATCTCTTGGAAGAGCCACCCACACCCTCGCCCCTTCACAGGCAGCCAGTGGAGGGCGCCTGACTCTGTGCCAGGCTCCCTGAGTTCAGATCCTGCCTCTGCCCTTCCTGGCTGTGTGCCACCATGCAAGCTAATCCACTCTCTCTCTCTCTCTGTTTTCTTATGAATGGGTTGCTGTGGGTGCTGGATGAATTAATATACACCATGCCCCTGCTGCTTCATAAGGAACACATTACTAGGTCAGGTCCTCACGTTTGCCCTATGCCCAGACACCTGCTTAGTTGCTGCTCGCCCTCAGATCTCAGTTCAGGTGTCACTTCCCAGGATGAGTTAGCCTAGGCCAGGCCCCACGACAGGCTGTCTGCCCCTTGGTTCTCCAGCCGCAGTCTTGATGATAGTGGCTACTTCACCTTGATGTGTGTAGCTTGTGACTCTGTGTGCTCCTCCCTGGAGAGTAAGTGCAGGAGGGGGGCCTGCTCTGCTCATGTGCATGTCTGGCACTGTGCCAGGCTCTGGCACATATAAATACTTGCTGCCCTTCTAGAAGGGAGGGAAGGAGGGAGGAGACTCTGTCCCAACGCTCTCACCCCTAGCCCTGCCCTGCTCTGTGGCAGAGATCAGCTTCATCCTGCACGGAGCCCAGAGACAACCCCAGGCTCCCTGAAGCCTTTGAGGTCCCAGGCCTCATGTCAGCCTGTCTCCCACCCACCTCCATGCAGTCAGTTCCCGGGTCCAGCACCTTGGCTCCCCTGAGGCAGCAATGGCCTTAGGTTAGCTGGAAGGAAAGACTTCATCAGGTGGAGGCTGGAAAGCCCACACAGGGACCTGCACCTCCTTCCCCCACTTGTTCTGATCTGCAGAGCCTGGTCCTGCATCTGTCTGTGGTTCTGGTGACACAGGGAGGCAGAGGCAGAGGCAGCCTGTGGCATCCGGCAGGCCCTCGGGCCCCTATTTCACAGTCCTGGAGTCTATGATCAGGCGCCAAGTCCCTTGCACAAAGAGCTGTGGAGGGAGGGAGCCGATCCTCCTACACCCCCACAGGGACACCCCCTCTGGCCTGGCATACAGGCCCCCCGGAGCAGACCGGGTGCGTCCAGTTTTTGTGGGTGTGGGCTGAACGTCTTGATTTCCTCCACTTTGATGCACCCCTCCGAGCTGCCTACGCTCCAGGGCATGCTGCCACACAGGAGCTTGCCCCTTAACAAGCCCGTCTGTGGGGATGGCCCTCTCTTCAGTCCCTGGGATGAGGCCTCCAGAGCCAGCTCTGAGCAGTGAGAGTCCTGCCTCTGTGCCTTTGCGCCTCATTGAATGTCTACCCTCCTCCACCTCCCTCTGTCCAAACTCTGCCAATGCCCATGCGCTCCTGGGACTGCAAGGATGGGTCCTAGCGGCAGACCTAAAGGAAGTAATTTGGTTCAGGTGTAGATTAGAGACATGAGTCTGCCCTCTAAGGACTGGCTCATCCTCCAATGGGGCCCCAGCCCAGTAACAGCTATGGTGCAGGGCGATAAAAAGGCTCTGGCAGATGGGATCCAGCATGGATTCCGAGTCAGACATTGTCATCGGATGCTGGCACAGGGGCCAGAGCTTAGCCCAATGTGGTCATTTTGGTGGGCAGCTCCTTTCTTCCACCTCTAGTTCTCAGGGGCAAAAGGCAACGCCGCAGTCAAGACTCTTGTCACCCTCCCTGTTACAGGAAGAGTTTTGATTTTCCTGGGGGCGGGGTGCCTGGCAGAAACATGACCGGCTCATCTGCTGCCTGCCTGTGACCGCCCTCACTGAGAAGGCGGGAGGAGGCAGGCCTGGCACCAGCTCAGGAGAGAAGGGACCTTCACATGGCCGCTAAGAAATACAGCTGGCACAGCAGGTACTCACCCTTCCTACCTCTGGACACTTTCTTTTTGTTTTCTGATCTCATCTTATTTTATCTCTCAGCTGTCCTGTGGGGTCCAATGGATAGCTAATAGTACCCCCATTTTATGAATGAGAGTGAGATTCAGCGGGGTTACTGCTCTTGCTTAATACACCGCTAGTGGGAGATCTGCAGGGCCCTCCGGGTCGTTCCCAAATGGAGCTTGAGTTCATGGTGACCCTGCCAAACTCTGCGGGCGGTGGACGCATCACTGGAGTTGGGGGTCACGTGCCTCAACCCACATGGGATCCCACCCTCAGCCTGTAAGGGCAGATGGGTTCTAAGAAGAACACACACTAATAATATTCAAAGTAATTATGACGGCAGAGAAAAGGTGGCAGAGCCCACTGGACAGTGGTGAAGGACACTTTGTGATGTCGTGGAGGGCAGGGCGTGTTGATACATATGACAGGAGTGGGGACCCTTTACATGTGAGTTTATTTTAATGTGTAACAATAAAAATGATTTTTTTAAAAAGCAATCATGACAATGGAACCTCAACTTTGCACTTGAAACACTAAGCCCACTGCCAAGTATCTTACTTGCTGCTTACTAGGTGTAGCTGCTCTTAGTAATTTTAACTCCTGTTTAATAAGACTCCTGTTAGATCAATGCTTCATGCTTTCCAGAACAACAACACTTGGGAGCTTGGCAGGGGTGTCATAGCCCCGTTTTTCAATTCCCCCAGAGGGGAGGCTCTTCACTCAAGGTCATGGGATCTTGTAGGGCTCACCTGGCCTCTCCTCCTTACATGACTTGGACCCTCTCATAAGTTCAGGGCCCAGGTTGAGTCTGAGTCCTTTAAGAGTCTGGGGCGCTAAGCAAGAGGAGGGAAAGGCCCCCAAACCCAAGGCCAGGCTGGAGCCACATTCTCTGGGGGGAGTGAGTAGCTGCTTGGCATTTTCCCTTTGATACTGATATGGGCATTTTAATAGCTATGATGATCGGGGGTGATGTTTCAGCTTCGGCCATGCAGGGCATTCCAGGAGGCCCTGGCTGTCAGCAGGGGCAAAGCCAAAAGCCTCTCTGCCCAGAGTGGCTGGGGGTCCAGCCCAGGGGCCCAGCAAGTTTTCCACCTGCCCCCAAGCGTCAGCCTGGGGATTTCTTGCCAGTGTCTCAAACTCAGAAGCCTACAGGCCCAGGCTGGTGGTCTAAGTGGTCCTGGGTTGGGCAGAGAAGGGGTGAGGACTCCAGGACAGTGATTGAAGGGGTATGGAAACACGGTTGCTGGGCTTGCAGCTGAGAAAATGATCACAAGTTAAAGGAAGGCCATCGACTAGCTCGTGTGCTTTCTCCAGCTGCCTGGGTGCAGACTTGGGGTAGCTGGAAACGTCGGTTCACCCAGTGTGTTTCTTAGCAAAGCAGTGTGCTGGAGGAAGGGCATCGAGGCCGCAGGGTGCAGCACTGACACAGAATTTGAGCTAGGAGACAAGGGGAGGGAGCGTGGCAGCGAGGAACAGTAAGAGGGTGGAAGGGCCATGGATGACAGTCGGTCCCGGGGACTGGAATGATCCCTGGGGTTGAGGTTTTAGGAGGAGTAAGCCAGAGAGACAAGTAGGTGGTGTTGAAGCCCAGACTCTGCAAGGGTTGTGGTGAGGTTGGGATGGAATATTTTTAAAAATAAACGCTGCATGGGCCAAGCAAATACACCCACACCTTGAATTTTGCCAGTTTCCCACCTCTGTCTCCTGCCCCTGCTGAGCACACCCCTGGGTCTCAGATCCTCCATCTTCAGAGCAAGATGTGCTCCTGTACCTGGACTCCTTCACAGGGACAGTCCTCAAACTCAGCTGGGCCCAAACACATTCCCGTCTCCCCACATCTTCCCACAAGCCTGTTCTTGCCCCTGTCCTGTCTTCATGGGGGCATCTTAGCTGCCTAAGGCAGAGCCTGCTCCTGCCCACTGCCCCCACCCAGGCCATCCTGTGCTCGTCATGCTCCTCCTGCACATCCTGCTCTGTCATTAGCGATGCTGGAGTCTGGACCACCAGCGTCTCTCATTGGGCAGATTACTGCAGCATCCTCTAGAGGCGACCCTCAGCTTCCAGCTGTCCGGTCAGTTCTTCACCTGCTGCTGCAGCCTGCCCTTGACCAGCCACATTTGGTCACATCTCTCTGCAGCTTCAAACTCTTGGACAGCTCACCGTCTAGCCCCCTTCCCTGGAGGACCCCGCTCCAATGCCACACTCACAGACTGCTGTCACCTGACACATGTCACACACCGCTCCCACCCAAGGCTCACACCCTTTGCCGAGAGGGACCGTGTCTTCTCCATTTTGCCCAGTCTCACAACTCATAGGAGCTCTGTTTATATCCAATCGATTGAACGAAAGTATTGACCTTGAAGGTGCAGGACCTGGAACGTCAGCTCTCTGTTGCCTTCCCCTCTCTGAGCCTCCATTTCCTTGACTGTAAAATGGGACTGATTTGGGGGCCTGCCTATGGCACAAGCCAGAGTGAGGGTCAGGTGCAGGCTCAGGAGTGTGAAAGTCCGTCCAGGTCTCTCTTAGATTGGGTTCCCAAGGAGACAGGCTCTGTGGAGGAGGCTTGTAAGCAGGAGGCTGACTGGGATCCGCGTTGGAGGGGTGAGGAGAGCAGAGTTAAGCAGGGGAAGAGGTGAGTGGCAACGCTCATGACAGAGGCCTCAGAGGTCCCCTGGGAGCTCTGGAGCTGGGGCAATCCTTAGAGTCACCCCGATTTGACGCCAAGGAGCTGGTCCATTCCCAAGTCTCTAACTGAATATGGGCTGCCCCAGAGAGCGGGGAGGACTGTGGTAGATCACACCCTTCTGCAGAGAGCAGTTCTCCCACGCACGCAGGTAAGGATGAGCACTGGATCTGAAAGGGAGCCTGGAGGGCATGCCCCGCCCGCACGCACGCACCCTCTGACATGATCGGCTGCCAGAGAGCCACAGACAGTCAGGGATCTGTGATGTTCTGAGTTCACAGTCCCTTCCAGTGCCCGCCTGACCTGCCCTCTCCCCTCATTCCTGTCTCTCCTTACTCGCCCATGTCACTCCAGCCACACTGCCCCTTGCGTCCTCGAAGGCTCCACGCACAGTCCTGTCCCAGGGCCTCCCCCTGTGCCGTGAGCTCTGCTGGGACGTGCTTCCTCCAGATCTTTGCACAACTCACTCTCCTATTCTGCCAGATCTGTGCTCAAATGGCATTGAAAATACCACCTTCCATGGCTCTCTGTCTCCTTTTTCTCTGCAGCACTCATCTCTACCTGAATATATTCGTTTATTTTTCTACTGTCTGTTCCACTGGCCAGTGAGCCCCTGGAGGGCAGGGACCCTGCCCACTGGTATTAATTCTTGGTCTCTTTCAAGATCCTGTTTCGATATCTTGTTCCAGATTGCTGCTGAGAGAGCAACCACCCTAACTGTGCCATCCCTTAGCCAAACTGCTGCAACTCAGCAGGCTTGGGCCTGTCGTATAGCTGTTGCCGGCCTGTGTCAGACACCCCCTGTGTGCCAGGTCACAAGTAAATCTCTTAAGGGGCCCACGGGCTCTGGTGGGGAGGATGTGGAAGGAGACGGGTGCAGCCGCTTAGTGGAACGTGTTACCGTGCTGGGCTCACAGCCGGGCTTCGCAGAGTCTTTCATATGACTTTGTCCTAGGAGGTCATTGCTTTCCCAGTGACCACACTGCCCAGCCGTAGCCCAGGGTCAACATGCACCCACCTAATATTTGTGTGTCTGCCTGTCTTTCTGAGTGTGTCCCCCCACTTTGGGACATTTCTCTCCTTCTCCCTGTCCTGTCTGCTTTGACGTCCTGTAGGGTCCTTCCTGTGCCCTGCACCACCCCTTCTTCCATCTGTCCCTGTGCTCTTTCTTCTAGGGACATGTGCACACCCGTTTCTCATGCAGGGTGAAGTAGGCTTTGCAGCACAGGCTGCAGTTCTCATTCCGGATCCACCACATACAAACTGTGTGGCCTTGGGCACGTCACTCAGCTCCTGAGCCTGTGTTTCCTTAAGTAGAAAGTGGGTCTGTTAAACCAACTTTAGCTTTTGATCAGGAAAATAGATGTGGTTCCCTATATGAAAGCACCTAGCTCAGTGCTAATTCATAGTGAGGGCTCAGCAGGCATTATTTGGAAGTGAATCTTCATGATGCTTTACTGCGTGACACCAAATCAGAGGTGACACCAAATCCTATGCCACCTCCCATGCAACATTCTTCACATTGCTCCGACCCCTGCCTGAGTGCCAGAATTGCATAGCAGAGACCTGAGCCATGCTTCGGCGGGGCGGAGGGTGGGGGGGCTGGCACCCACTGTTCATGTCAAGGGTGATTGTTTGCTGAACAAAATCAGTCACTGCACCACTTACCCAGCCCCATTGTCAGAGCTTCCAATTCTTCAAGAAAGTTAGAAAAGCCGATTTGCATGTGAAGTCAGTCCTTTTAGAATATCTAACTGATGTAAGTGATGTATTCAGTGAGGACAAATCACTGCGGGAATCAAATAAAACACATCGAAAGTCCATTTTGGCCCCCAGGCCACCAGCTTCTAACTGCTATATCAGCTCCAGGAGTGTGGCTTCAGATCCCAGCTCTGCCTTACTCCCCCTGACCATGTCTGGTTTATAGTCTCCTCTCTGGGCTCCCAGCCCCTCACCTGTATGCACATGATATTTCCTAACATTTACTGAGCATCTCTGGAGGCAGGCACCTGTCCTCCTGTGCATCAGCCTTTTCTGTCTTCTCAGTAACCCAAAAAGGTAGGAACGGCTGGCAGCTCAGGGGCAAGCCCTGCACATAAACCCTGCAGTCTAACCCAGAGGCAGCTCCGTGAACTCTGTGCTAGTCCACACCCCACGTGGTCGTGAGGACCAGGACACTCATCACACTGCCCTTGACAGAGGGAGCGCCTAGCAGCTGGCATTGTAGGAGTCCCCTGGTCCATTCACCACATGCAGGTGGCAGTTCCTCAGGACAGGAGCTGCCCCTGTCTCTTTGTTGCCACCTTTTGGGTCCTTTTGGATTCGCTGAGTGCTTCACACCCTGGTGAGGAAAATGTTGAACAGGGAGCAGGGGACCTGCCCTCCACCCCCGCCCAGTCCTGCCTGTGTCTGGCTCTGTGAGGAACATCAGAACAGAAGTCACTGTCCCTGCCCCCACGGTCCAGGAGCCCAGACCCAGACACAAAGCAATTAGCAGAGAAGGGAAAAACTTGTCATTGTGCCCAGGAGTGTGGGGTGCAGGAAGGTCGGGCCTGGGTCATAAGGCCTGGTTGGGTTAATTTCTTTAAGAGAGCTCCAAAGACAGCAGACACAGATTGTCAAGAAGGGTCCTTCTCCGTCTGCTTCTCATTACCCAGACGCCCTGTGGCCTGTCTTTGATCAAGGAGCAGTCCTACTGCCAGCCCCTTGGGGCCCCTGCTCCCCGCCTTCCGCCAGCCTGAAGCCCCTGCCCAGGCCTGCACGGCTCTGGGCCCCCTGGTGATGCCTCTCCTCTGTCTCCTTGTGCAGAAATGGAAGCTCCACGCTCGGAGGCGCCGGGAAGCCCCGAAGACGTCTCCAGGGTGTCACTGCCCGCCAGGTAAGGAGCCCTGAGCAGGGTGACTTGGGTGGGGACAGTCCGGAGGCCCACTCAGTGGTGGTGCTCTCGCCATACCCTGCTCAGAGCATTGCTTTTTGTTTGGAAGATGCCCACATCTGTAACATTTCCTTCCATCTACTCACTCTTGGCGCGCCATCGCCATCTGTCCTTCATTCGTTCAAACATTATTCATTCACAAACTCTTCTGTGGGCTAGACACTGGTCCAGGTTGGGAACTCAGGTACGCAAACGGCTGTGTCCACATTTTGCCAGTTGTGAAGTGCCGTGCGGGTTTGAAGAGAAGTCCGATGACTGGGACCGGCCTCACACAGTCAGCTGACACACAGTAGGTGGACAAAAGAGCTTGTTACCTGAATGAACTGCCCCGTACTTGTACCGTGACTCCCCTTGCTAGGTGACTCAGGATGTTTTCTGTTTGTTTGTTGTGTGGTCTCTGCGCACACACACTCAGGTGCACACATCCAAGGCAATGAGGGGTGATAAAGCACAGCGGACTCGTCTGGGTTCAGATTCTGTGCCTGCATTTGCAGGCCCTGTTTGGTGAGATGACCACAGAGGATGCCTGTTCTAGAGCCTTCCCTCCGCATTGTATGGCCTGCTCCGGGGTCAGGTTTATTCCCCCCGTCACAGCCAGGCACTGAGTCCAGCTCTGTGCTGGGTGGCGTGCTGAGTGCTAAGGCGTTGTCTCAAGTGCATTGTCTACAGGTAACCATAAGGCAGATTCATGAGGACTGCGCAGATGACCGTCAATACTAAATCATGAGAATGACCTACGTGCAAGTTTCACGGTTCCCTTGAGTAACTGGAATGGGCTGTATTCCTTTGAAGATGAGGAAAGAGGCTTTAAAAAGAGGGTTAGGGGAGACAAGTAACACTTTTAAGTAATCGCAGAGGTGCTGTCCTGCTGTGGGCCTCCGCCAGGGTACGCTGTGGCCCTTGGTCCCTGCTGTGGGCTGGCGGCACTGGCAGGACAGTCGCTGGTGCTCTGGCAAGCACGGGAGCTGTGGGACCCTCAGAGGCCTCACCCAGGGTCCCCAGCCAGGGAAGAGTGGCCGGCAGAGGCTGAGCACCTGGGAAGTGAAACGATCTCACTCCTGGAGCGTGAGCGAGTCGAGGAGTGGTCACAGTTCAGGGGTGCTGCCAGGGAGATGGTGAGGCTGTGTCAGGATTCAGCTGATCTCAGCCAGAAGAAGATCCTCCAGGTTGATTAAAGGGTGTCCAGAGCCTCAGAGAGGTCACTCCTCCCTTGTGGCTCAGAAGATGGAGCGCTGAGATCTTGGAAAGCCTTTTGGAGAAGAAATGAGCTGAGCACAGGTGACGGGCTCTGGGCAAAGTGAGGTGCATCAGGGTTTCTAGGGCAGCCAGCACCTTATATAATGGCATCTATTGTCCCTATAACTCCTGTCAACTGCAATCACTTTTGGCTCAAAGTATAGAAGGCTGGTGAAGGGAAGGAGATTCCTGAACTATAGCTCCAGTATTTGCCAGGTATGTGAACTTCAGCAAGTTCTTTAACGTTTCTGTTGTACTGTCTGAAAAATGGACATAATACTCACCTTTCAGGGACATGATGGAGATCACTGAGATAACTGTGGAAAGTACCTGGCCCCTTTCATGTTTCCTAGTAAGCACTGTGTTATTATTATTATTATTATTATTATTATTATTATTAATTATTTCCTCAGTTCCCCTTGCACTTTAAAGAAGCGCAGAAATCCTTATGGAACACCATGTCCTGGTTTTGGGGGCAGTGGGGGCTACACAGTTATAGGAAGGTAAATACTTGCCTTCTCCCTTCCCTGCCTGATTGGGCTCCCATGTCCTGCCTCCATCCAAATGGCTACCTGACCAGTCAACATCCATTGTGTGCTTGGGAGGATCTGGATTGGTGTCCCGGGGAGGCCGGAAGCTGGGGAGGGATATGCTGCAGAGAGGACGGATTTGGAAGAGTGTTTCAGCTCTCTTCACCTCCTAGGAGTCTGGGGGGGTGGGTCTCAGGGGTCTTGGAGTGTGATGAGGCTCCCAGGTAGGGAGGAGAGACACAGGGAAGAGAGAAGGCTTGATGCAGGTTCTACTGGGGAAGGACCATAGGCAGAGAGTGAGGAGACCCGGAGATTGGAGGAGAAAGAGGATCCTGCAAGGAAGTTCTGGCTGTTAGAGAATTCCTTTGATGACGGTTTAGCCCAAAGATCAGAGATAAGGTGGACAACAGGAGAATATAAAGAGAAGGCCCCAAACTGAGACACCATCAGAAGGAGAATAAGGTGCTCTCCCAGTTTTTTTTTGGAGAGTCAGGAGACAAGGCCTAGAAGGGCTATACAGATGGACCTCAGACAACGGAGCTGAGAACACAATGCATCTGCTAGGGTGGGCTGTGTCCTCCTGGGTCCAGGACCTGTCACCCTCAGCCCAGCCTGAGATTGTCACCCCATGGTAAGGTCATCTCCTCCGCACTAAAAGCTGCAGGCCATGTGGCTGCCAGCCTGTTGTGAATCACAGTAGTTACTGCCACGGCCCCTAAATGAGCACCTACTATGTGCCAGACACTATGCTGAGCACTTGACATTGATGGATGCCTTTTCCCAGAACACTTGAAAGAGCCACAGTGGAGTTCTGACATTCTGAAATGTTTGCCTTCCCCAAAGTCACGAGTGAAAATCCTACTTGCGCTCTTGCTCCTCAGTCACACGTCCACAGTGATTTCCTTGGGTCGGCATCTGAACACTTGATGAAGCCCTCGAGTCTCCTGAGATTTGCAGGACTAACACTCTTGCCACGTGCTGCATACAGAGTCAAAGCTTAATTCATTTTTCTCTTACTAGAGCCTATGCTGTGCCCCATACAGAGGAGGTGTTCCAAGAACGTGAGGTTAATTGTCATCAGTAATCATCCTGAGCCATTGGATTCTCTCTTGTTCTCGATTTGCTCTCTGACACTCCCCCACCCCCATCACCAGGACTGCTCTGAGTTTCGCCTGATGCTAAAGTCACTGTTGTTGGGACACAAATCAGCACACATTCTTCCTGCTTAGAGCCCAAACCCATGCCTGCCCCCAGTTTGCCTCTGTGGCTGGCTGGGCTGAGGCTGGAGGCCTGAGGTGGGTGTGTTCTCCCTTGTGGCAGCCTGAGGCACCTGGGCCATATCCAGAGAGTTTGGGACACATAATCGTGGGCAGAAAACCGACCTCCTTCCCTTCCCACTCTGACCTCGCCAGCATCCTCCCAGGATCCTCCCTGTCTCAAAATAGCCAGCTATGGGCTGAGATCTGGCTACATCCTGCCTCTGTGCTGCGTGCACAGTTGGCCAGGGAGTGAAGGGTCCACAGGGACAGATGCCAGAAGCTGGGCCCCTGGTGACTGTCATCCCCACCATCCACTGCACAGGAGACAAGGCCCAGCTGGAAAGGGGGAGGGGCCCAGGGGACTCTATGCCCAAATAACTCAGAGCAAACTCAAAGGGGAAGAAGCCCCTACAGGCATCACTTCTGTTCATCCATTGGCCATGGTGGCCTGAGGTCCCAGGGTAGCCAACCTGTGTTTTGTGCTTTATTGTTTTATTGCTGTGGGGGTGGTAAAATAACTCACAGTCTGCGCAGTTGGGGGTCCTTTAGGCTGAGGCTCTGGCACTGACAAAGGCCCTGAGAATAAGAAAGAGGTGGGCATGTTTGGAATGGCAAGCAGCTGAAGGAAGCTGGTGCATGGAAACAGTGATAGGAAGGATGGGTGGGAAAGGACAGCAAAGGGCCAGGCTGAGGAGCTGATTCCCTTTGTTCAACGGAAGGCGGTTTGGTCCTGAGGGTGATTGATTGGTAATGTCTATCTGGAGGGCTGTGCTGAGTCAGATTCTGAGGGTGCGTCCCAGTTCAGCCATCGCTTAATGATGTCTGCTGTGGGTGCAGGAGTGGTGGACAGTAATGCCTGGTCCAGGGCTTTGTCATCCCACAGGAGGTGATGTGGCATCAGAGAGGGGGAACATGAATGTGACCTGACCCAGTTTGTGTTCTGCAGTGATAACTGGCAATGATGTAGAAGACGTCTTGTATAGGAGAGAAACCCCTTCCAGCAACAAAAGTCTATGATTCCATGAGCAAGGCATTATTTTCCCTTTTGCTGTTCTTTCGGTTGGCAGTAACAGGCCAACTGCCTCTCTGGGCCAGTTATTTTCCATAAGCAGTGAGAACTGGTGCACACACATCCTGAAGTCTTTCCTTTGTTGTGTCTTGCCCTGGCTCCTGATTTCACCTCCAACAGGTACATGACATTTGCATGAGCAGAGCCTATAGTCAGAGCTTCTGTTACACACTGGGCCCCCTCACATCCCTCAGGCTGCAGCAGAGGAAACCCACAGCCCACCCCCGCTCTCTGTGGTTCTCCTCATTTCAGACTGCTAACCTGACAAAGGGATAATTCAAACCAAAGTGTCCCTTGAAGCCATTGACGACGCAAAGGATGGTACAGCTGATGGTTATTCAAGAGAGAACATTTACACTAAAGAAATACTGGTTTCAGCTACTTCCAAAACCCTGCTGTACTTGGCAAATAATTGGTGAATTAATTCAGTCATTTCCACCTACCCCTTAAAGCACATCCCTGAAAGCCAGTCAGGGAAGAGACCTATTCAATTCATACTCTTCTTCTGCTTCCATCAAAGGGATGAACTTTGGTGGGCTGTGTCAGCGCCATTATCCCCTCCTCACCCCATCTCCTCCTGACTTTGCAGTCCTGTCTCACGACCCATCTGAGGCTCAAACCCATAGAATCAGCACAATGTCTCCTCCTTTGCCCACTGCATCATTGCAAGGTTCTGTTCATTTCAATCCTCTACTCAAAAACTGTCCATGGTTCCCTAGTGCTCATACACACACACCCAGCCCCCTTGATAAGCCCATTTCTAGCGTAGCCTTTAACTAATGTTCCACTGTACTTTTCTTTCAGTAAAATTGAACTACTCACCTGCCCAGCCCGTATACTAGTACCTCGACTGATAACCTTATTTTGTTTCTGTCTGATGGACTCTCAACCCTCCAAGCCAGCTAAAGCATCCCTGCAGCTCCTTTCTCCTTCTCTCCCCAAAGCTTTGTCTATTACTTGGCTCGCTATTTGACTACAATGTTAACATAATGCCTGGTGTTGGCTCTATAATCCAGGCAGAACCTCCTCCTGGGACAAGTAATTTACCTTCAAATGAGAAGTGAAAACAGACCAAGATCTATACATCTGTGAAGGTTCCCCCTTGGAGGCAATTGTTAACCATTTGATTTCTACCAGCACTTGGCAGGAAAACTTGGACTGAGACTCCTGCACTGTGAGGGGCCTCTGTGGGTTTCTAGTCAGGGAGAGACTTCCCTGCCCACTGGCCGCACGGGGCCGCCTCCTTGCCATTTCCCCCGGACCACACAGGCTGTCATTGTCAAAAGGCACATGGCGGAAGCCAGTGTCTTTTTCCCATACTTGGCCCTTTCCCAACATTCTCAATCTTGGGGAATATCTGGTGCCATCACCACACGTGTCCAGAATCTGTTGATCAGCCTGAGCTCCACCTTTCCCTTCACATCCCATGGATCCTGAGCCTCACTGATACCACCCCGCTGATTTCCTTTAAACGGCATCATCACTGCATTCAGACAGTGCCAGCCCTCATCTTCCTCCCTGAAGTAACCCTTCCCTGGCCCCTCCAACAGTTCCACCCCCAGAAGCCAGAGAGTTCTTTTACAAATCAGTGCACTCCCCTAAACAGTGCACTTTAACACTTTTCAGTGCCCTTGGTTCGGAGACCCAACCCCTCAGGTGGCTTGCTGACGTCTGCCCCCCAAGCCTCTCCTCCTGCCTCATCTCCTTTGCACACCCACCTGCCGCTGGGGACTGCAGTGCTGCTGGTGTCTGCTGGCACCTGGAGCAGAGAGACTGTCCTCGGAGGGAGCCAGACCAGAGCTGGAGTGTGGGGCCAGACCCAGCCAGTAAAGCTCAAGCCCGACTCCAGGGGAAGCACTTCTGCTAGACTTTGTGGCCCCATTTTGGGGACCCAGCTTGACCCAGAAGGAGGGCTGGCTGTCGCCTTGGAGAAGGGGCCTCAGCCCTGGTGAGGAGGGTCAGAGCGTAGGCGCGAGGAGGGCCCCAACCTGCCCCGGAGGAGCCCTTGCTCACAAGGCCTTCTGCTCTGTGTTTTAGAGCCTCCTGGGGAATTCTCCAGAGTTAATTTCTTCCCCATTTCCTCCCGAAAACACTTCCAGATCCCCAGGCCTCCTGGACAAGGCTGATAATGTGTTTCTTCTAGATGGGCTCTGATAACGCCCGGGTGGTCGCTGGGATTTGTAGAGAAATAAAAGCAAGGAAATGGAGGGTTCCGGAAAGGCAGCAGGCCACCTCCACGAGAGCCCTGGACTGTGGATCGATCCCAGCCCTGGAGAGACTGAGCATGTGGGCCTCAGCTCCTTCCTTGGGAATAGAGGTGAAGGACTAGAAGAACAATTTGGCTGTGTCTAGTAAAGTGTGGCATGGTTCCCAGCAGAGCCACCGGCCTCCTGGGCACATCCTGAGGAAATACATGGCTGGAGAGCGAAAGGTATACATACGCACGTGGCACTGTCGTACTAGGAAAAAGGGAAGCAGAGAAAACCTAAATACCTGTCTGTAGCGGAGTGAAGAGACCAGTGTGACATGAAAGTGTAGGACTTCGCTCAACGTTCCCAGACCCAACCAACCACTAAACCATTTTCTGTTTGTACGGCTTCACTATAGAAGGCTTTCAAGGTTCATCCACGTTACAGCATCATCAGTATTTCATTCTTTTTCATTGCTATATAATGCATTGTTCTGTTTATCCCCCTGTGAATGTCTAAAACGTTTCAAGATAAAACATTGTTTAATCACAAGGTCGATTAGAGGATGTGGTTAGATAGAGGATGTCGAAGGAACACTGACTCTCTGGCTAATCAGTACTGACCAGATAGACGCATCGTTTCTTGGATCTCAAGTCCAGTGGGGCAAGAGGGCAGAGGACACTCCAGCCACCTCTGGGCTGATAGCCACACTGCCAACCCTCCCATGTCCAGAGGCCAGTGTCCTGCTTGATTGGACTCAACGCCACTACCTTCCATGATGCTGTGCTATCCTTTTCTCCTCCTCTGCCTTGCTCTGCTTCACTGAGTCTGAGACATCCCCATGTCTCTCCCCAGCATGCCTGGTGGCTCTTTCTTCTAAGCTCCCTCCAAATTATGCTCCCACGGCCGCTTGGCCCTGTGGTATCTGAGTACATGGCACGGAGGGCCGATATTCCTGAAAGTGTTTGCCTTAGTTTTTCTGAGTATCTGTCTCTACCACTGTAAACTGAAGATGCTAGTACCTGCCTGATAGACAGGAAGTGAATAGTCAATGAAATAATTGTGTATCTATTTACATAGTCTTATTCAGGATCTGCATTTACATTTCTGACCCCCCCCCACCCCCGCCCCAATTCCTAGAAGACAGTCCTGGGCAGGAGGACTCCCTGATGTCTATAGGAAGGAATGGTTGCCTGTCTTCAGTAGCGCTGGTACTCAGTTGACCTGCGTGGAGAGAGACAGCCAAACCCAGCTGTTATTAGTGTGGCTCAGACTTCCAGCAACCCTGGGTTCAAATCCCAGGGATCCCATTCCACATATTCATCTGGAACTATGATTGAGTTACTCTTTTGAATATACATGTAAAATGAAGAGACTAGCATATATCTTATGAGGCTCAACATGGGACCTAACACACATACTGAATTATTTTTAGTTGCCGTAATGGTCATGATTAATTGCATTTAGTGGAAAAGGGCTGCTGGTGAAATGGGGCCATGAGAAGTTAGTGCCTCCACTAGATGCCTTCAGTCAAGCGGGTCCTGGAAGACACTGCCATGTCACACCACTAATGCCATAGGCAGTGTGGCTTAGGCTGCAGAAGGGATCACTTGCTCCTACTTCCCTCTCTGCCCTCCCGGAGGCTAAGTTGGAAATGCCACTTAACTTCTCTGCGCTTCTATTAGCTCATGTCTCACCTATAATGATCTTACCTGTCATTGTAAACGTTTTTGGTCAAGCATGGAGTGCTCTATAAATGAAAGCTATTAGAGGGAGAGGAATGAGACTTTCCACAGCCCAGTTACATGGTGGAAAGCAGACTGTGGTGAGTACTGCATGCTATAAACATAGGACTGTGGACCATGACAGAGGCCAGATTAATTACAGGTGCTGTGATGGTGCCTGGGATATTTGAGGTCACTGCTGATGCCTAGGGTCAGTGGGCCTTGGAAACTTGGCTTATGGGAAAAGGAACTTGCCCTCTCTTTACCCCACTATCTCCAGCCACAGCCTGGAGCAGGGATCATTGGGCATTAGGGCTTTTCTTAAAGGTCGTGTTCATGCCTCTTACCCACAAAGAATCAGGTGTTCAGCTTTGCCCTGTGCCCCGAGGGGAGCGAACACATTCGTAGTGGTTGTTGGCTGGGGCCGGGGTGGTGGTGACGCTGGAATTCTGCAGGAATTCTAAAGAACACGTCACAGCTGTCTGGCTGGGTGGACTCACCGGAGGACACCTGCACCATGGTGTTGTTTCTTCCTGTCTGTTCAGCACCCTGCCTCAGAGAGGCCAGTGGAGGAGACCAGGAGAAGAAAGAGAGGTTCTGCCCCAGGTCCCAGGAGGACTAGCCTCCTGTGTTGGCTCCAGACATTGTATCATGTGCTCACCCGTCAGTCTCTTCATTCGAACCTGCCCTGTGAGGGCAGAAACTGGCCAGAGGAAGGAAGGGACCTCTACCTCTCTTTCCCCTTACTCCAGCCAGCAGAGGCCGGCCAGGGACCAGTGGCTAGACTTGGAGGCTGGTTGTGTGCTCTTAGGGCTCCAGGCTGCCCGTGGAAAGTGACCTGGGCCCACCATGAACAAATGGTCTAATCCTAAGGTTAAGTAAGTGCTGAACAGCAGCATAAGCCAGCATCAGGTTTGGAAAAAGCAAGAGAGGAGCGATGACTTTTGAAGGGAGAAATCAGGAAGGACTTCATGGACAAAGTGGCATTTGAAGAATATCTTGAAGGGCAAATAAGATATCAGTAAATGAAAACTTTGCAAGTGAAGGAAACACTGTAACCTGAAGGATTGTGCTTTCTTCCACCATACCCACTCTGGAAAGGAGGAATAATCTAGAAGGGCAAGTGCACATGGAGAGCTGAAGTGAGAGAGAAGGCTGGAAAAAAAAGTTGTGGGTGGGCTGGGACAGAGCATGGAGGCGGGTATAGATGGCACCATGGAAGATCTCTCAGAAAAGGTGCGATGTAGTCGGACTCGCACATCTGCGGTCCAGAGGAGGAATTATAGTTGGAAGAGGAGCCAGGAAGAGGCTGGAGCTGCCCTGCTAAAAGATCTGGAGTAGCATGTGGAAGGGGCTGCAGTGAGTGACAGAGGCAAAATGGCAAGTATGGTTCTGCAGGCATGGGCAGGGAGGGGTGCTCAGTGGGAGCCTGTGAGCCCAGGTAACCACAGGACCACCACCGCAGGCAGTTGTATTAAGAAATGGCATCACACCTCGTGCTTTACGCATAGTATTGCTTATATTCCCAGCATGCACCGTGATGTAGGTCTTTGGTTATTCATGTTGCAAAGATGAGGAAACTGAGGCTTAGAGCTGCTCAAGTGTCGCCCAAGGTCTGTGACTAACAGACAAGCCTAAAGCATTGAGTCCCAGCACTTTTGCCCAGAAGGACAAAGGAGAATAGAGTGGAGAAGGATGCAGAGCTAGGACCAGCTAGGGAGTTTGTGTGCATTTGTGTGCATGCATGCTTGTGTGTGTGTGAGTGTGTTTGTGTAAGGGCTGAGGGCTGGAAGGGAAGGGAGGAAAGGCACACTCTGGGCCCAAGGCATTAGAGAAGAGAGGCCTCCCCTGGGGCTGCTGGTTGGCTGGCTGCTAGATCACTGCCAAGAGCAGAGAGGAGACGGGATGCATCTTTGCTGGAGAGCCTGCTAGGCACAGTCAGGCTGGAGACACTGCCCCTGTGTGCTGTGGAGCCTGGGGCTTGTCCCAGGCTGCCAAGGGTAAAGGAACTCTTGCCCCAGACTCATGCTCACTTTACCATGAAGGGTCCCAAAGGAAGGTTCTACCACAGTGATGCTGAAAGAACATCAGTGCTACACTGGAGGAAAGGGGCTAGAAGAAGGATGCTCTGCAACCCTTATTAGGGACTTAGAGGTGAGGCTAGCTAGATCCAGGCACAAGGCCCTCTCTTCTTCCTCCTGGAGCCACTGGCATCCCCTCCCTCTCTGGCTGTCCCCACACCCCTGTCTCAACCCAGCCAGCCTATCCCTCAGTTACTCCCTAGCAAATTCCTGTCCTTCCATCCAGTAGCTTGGATGGTCTCTGACAGCTGGAGTGACTGCCCTCTTTGCATCTTGCAAACCTCGCTTCATCCTCCCAACATCTCTCTGAGTTAAGTCCCCCTTTATAACCCCTTCCAAAGGGGACCCTACAGCTCAGATACTTTGCTCAAGGGTGCAGGGTTAGGAAGTTGCAGGGACCAGAAACCAGCTCTGAAACATCCAAAGATACGTCCTCCTGACATATATCCCACAGGGTGACCAGGGTGGTACCTGGGAGCATGGTGGGTCTGCTGAGGACTTGGCAATGGCCTTGTGTTTGTCTGGGATGATGGTGTCAGTAGAATAGAGGACATGAACTAATAGTGATGCCAACAGCAGTACTGAGGGCCTACTCTGTGAGAACCGTGGCAAACACTTTAGGGCATCATCTCATTCAAGCCTCATAATTACTTTATGTGGGAAGTAATATTACCTCCCACTTACATAGGAGAAAACTGATGTCCAAGGAGGTTACATCATGTGGCCAAGGTCAGAGTGTGTACTGGAGCCAGAATGATTTAAACCCATTAATCTGAGTGGAGCAAACCAGGGCAGTGTCAGAATGCAGACATGCTTCCCTCTCTTTCTCATTTACTCCCTGCTCAACAAACAGTTCTAGAGCATGGCTCTGGGCCACGCTTTGTCCCTAGGAGACTGAGAGGAGCTCATGGCCGATGTAAAGGGATACACACGGAAAAAGGTGACTGCTGCAGAGCCTGAGGATTTGGGTGGGGGAAGTGGGGGCCCAGCATGGGACATTCTGACGCAGTCCTGGGAAGACAGCCCCGGGACCCCAGCCCCTGGGGCGGTAAGACTCAAGAAAGTCAGGGACTAAGGCAGGGACATGGGTTGGGTTGAGAACCACACTACCTTTGGCCCTAAGGCACAGGTCAGAAAGGACCCCAAGCCCAGCTGCACTGTGTTTGGTGAGGAGAGGACCACAGCACAGAGGGGAGCTGACCTCCTTGCAGGGGTTTGGCAGAGTTTGTGCAGAACTTAAGGGGACAGGGCAGGCAGGGGAGGAAGGAGAGGATTACAAATGGCTTGGACCCCCTAGTAGCTGATGGCAGCAGAGCTGGCTCAGGATCTGCCTGCTCATTCTTTCCAGCTCACTTCCCAAACTCATTTTCAGCATGATGTCTCTTCCCACCCGCTCTGGCCTGTGCTACCTGTGTATGTGGCAGGTATGCTGGGCAAGGCATTGCAGGATGTCTCCAGCCGGGCATGGGGTGGGGGGCTAGCGAAAGGAGACTGAGGTGGCTGACCTGGCGCACACAGTCATGTCCCTTTAGAGCTTGACCTGTCCAGCCAGTGGGGATCCTGAGAGGCTCCCAGAGGCTAGAACTAGTGTCCTGCATGGGCAGAGGGCTCTGCCACTTTAACCCTCTCAAGCGAGGAGGGAATGAGGAAGCCAACCTGGCTTGGAGCCTCGGATAAGCCCAGCAGGCAGCAAGTGTGTAAGTGGAGACCAGCTCCCCGTAGAGTTATGTGGGCTGTCACAGGGTGGCCTGGCATATTCTGCTGCGGCAGGCCCTCGGGGAGGGTGGGGCAGGTCCCAGATCTCCTAGGACAGTGTGCACAGGGCAGAGACACCACCTTGAGGGGGAGGCAGGGCCAGTGACAAGCCCTTTCTTTGAGGGGCTCTTGAGTGCAGTCCAGCGCATGCTTCGTGTAAATGTCAGCACAGAGCCGTGCAGGGGGTTGGGGAGAGGGTGGGGAACTTGGGTGCCCAGGGTGCGTCTCTGCAGGTGCCTTGTAGCTCGAGGGGCAGGAGATCATATCCAGTGGTGTCCTCCAACATGTCATTTTACAGCTGGGAAAACTGAGGCCCTACGCAGAGAAGGAACTTGTCCCAACCTGCATAGCCAGATGGGGATCCAGATAGTCTCCTTTCTGGTTGAGCCCTTTCCACCACCTCTTGTCCCCAAAATGGGTTTCCAGAGCCACTCCTGGCGCTACAGGGAGGTAGGAGTTGAGTGGAAACTGAGGCAAAACAACCAACGGCCAGTGTCAACCAACATCACACGTCCCTGCTGCACCCTGAGGCCAAGAGCGTCAGCCAAGCTGGGCATCTGGCTCCGGATCCATCCACCCATTAGACTGCCTGTCTTTCCTAGCAGATCAAGGGGTGCTGCCATGTCCCTAAAGCTGATTGGCCCCTGCAGCCACCACCCACCACACAACTGTTCCTCCGGATGAAGTCGGATTCCGTCTTTTCTACTCCCCCCAGAGCATTCCTCGTGTGCCTTTCTTGCTTCCGTGGAGGGCAGCAGAGCCCCTCGACAGTTAGACATTGACCTTGATGCCCACATCTTCTCCATCTTCTGTGCCCCTCCTTTTGTGGGGTGGATGGACACCTAAGACACTAGAATCACTTCGTAAAACAGCAGACTCAGATTCTGCTAAAAGGAAAAGAGAAAAGAAATAGACATAGAGAAGGAACCAGGCTTTATTAACCAAAGTATACTCAGTCTGGGGCCCACTATGGACACTCGTTTTAGCAGCTCTCTAGAGGGTTGGCTGTTACTCACAGCATTCGACCACCTTCATGTCCTCTCTGGATATGAGTCACTTTCTTGGTGTCCGGCATCTCCTGCCCTTCTCCATTCCTCGTGACCCTGGCCTTTGTCACCCAGCCAGTACTGTCAACCAGGGTCCTGTGGACACTCCCCTCCCGGTGCCCTGGCAGGTGGGTTCTACTCCTACTCCAGGGCATCCAGACAACCTTCCCTCCCATTAGGGCCACAGGAGACTGCAACAATCACTCATCCTGTTTTCGTGCCCTCCCTCTTGTATCAGAGCTGGCAGGCCTAGAACTAGTGTGAACCTGGGTTTTACAGACAGAGTCTAATGCCCAGAGAAGGGAAGAGCCTCTTTTAGCCACTTCTGGAAGCACTTGGATTGACGATGTTGATTGCTAATTGTCTGAACTGTCTGCTCCTGCTGAGTTCCAGGATCTAACTGTGAGACAATGGGCGGGTGAGTTAACCTGTCTGAGCCTCAGCCTTCTCATCTGTAAAATGGGGATAATGACACCATTGCACCATTTGCGCCATTGTGGACATTCTAGAGAAGGAAGACTGATGTATGTAAGGGATATGGGACAATGCCTGCCACCAGGGAGAGGCTTAATAAATGGCATTGGGCTGTTCTTACCCAGTTCTCCTGAACCCCAGCCCAGTACTCTTTAGACCTCCCACAGTGCCTGTCTCCTGAGACTAGGAAACACCACTTCCCTGGAGACCAGCCCTACCAGAGGGATTTGAACAGGAGCACCTCTAAGCTGCCTGTTGGCTACAGCAAATGCAGAGATCTCCACTGAGTCCTTGGTATACAGAACGCATGTGGAGACAGGCCTTTGTAAAGGTTTCAGATCTGCACTGGGATAGGGGACAAGCCCTTGCTCTTGTGCTCACTACGTGTCCATGACCCTCTAGGCCTCAGTTTGCACATCTGTAAAATGGGGCTCTGATAGCCTTGACGAGTAACTGGGAGAGGTCAGTGCTTGTGTGCCGGTGAAGCGCTTTAAATTCTCTTAAGTAGATTACCATTTGCTACAAAGGGGCTACTTGTTTTTGTTTTTGTTTTTGTTTTTGTTTTTGTTTTTGTTTCAAATTTACAGAGAAACAAACAATACCTAATCTCTGGCTTCTAGAAGTCCATCCTCTGATTGGGCCACCGAGAAGTGTCCACAGAAAACATTTCACCACTTACACTGCAGTTTATCTATGCCAAGTGTGGCAGGTAAGGGTGGGCTGGTCCTAGAAGCCTTTGTAGGACAAGTGACCTCTTCAGTGACTCAGTCAGCATGGGCAGGCATCACGCTAGGCTCCAGCGACAGAAGAGTCAGCCTGACAGACAGGTTGAAGTCTCCTGTCTAGTGAAAGAGACAGCCAGTGAGAACATAAAGAATAAGTCACCAAATACCGATTGATTGTTCGGATGAAAATAAATCAAGGGCCTATTTTCTGTCAGACCTTGGTGAGTGGCTGGGGGTGGGGCAGAGTTCGTGGGGCCGGCTCTTGGCTCCTTGGACAACCCCGGCCTGTGGGCTTGTAAAGTTTGCCCTCGGGAGTCCAGAAGCCACTAGAGGGTCTTCAGGCAGAAGCCACATGCTTAGGGGAGCTGTCACTTGATGGAGAGCGGGTTACAAAGGCCAGGTGGGCAGCACGATGAAAACCTGTTGCGGGTGTCCAGGTGAGAGGTGATGGTAACAGCAACGTGGAAAGTGGAGAGGCTCAGGGTAGGTTCTGGAGGTGACAGTGGCAGGCCTCACTGATGGCTGCCTGTGGGGACAAGAGACAGAGAAACCAAGCAGGACAAAGTGCTTCTTTGCTTGAGCCATCACCTGGTCTGGGCTGGGAGGGCTGCGGGACTGAAGAATGGCTGCAGCCTAGGTGTGGGCAGGGGAAGGTTTCCTGGAGGGTTGGAGACAGGACAGGATGGGAAGAAGCCGTGAAGAAGCCTGGCGACTCCGGGGTCCTGTAATGTACATGGCCCCTGGCTGTGGCATCTGTTTGTTTGAGTGAGAAGTGTGTTGAATGGCCTAGTTTCACTTCAAGTTCACCGCTCACGCCTGGCTTCTCCAGGCTCACAGAGGGGCGGCAGCCTGTCCCTGTGACTGTGGGAGTAGAGCCCTGCGGCTGCTGCTGCGCTGCAGATGTCCTGAGCTCCCCTTCCCAGCGCGGCAGATCTGGGTGCACTTCCTTCTTCACTGACTCCCGAACTCTGGGAGGATACCCACCCTGTGAAACTTGATCTTAGGTAAGTTTAGGACAAATTCTAGGAAGTCCTGACCTCACAGTGACTGGTTCCCTCAAGAGGTGGTCCAGGCTGGGAATGTCATGGGATTCCAAAGGGGTCTCAGTAAAGGGACAAAATGCGGAGCCCCAGCTAGCTTCTGAGAGGAAACCTGGGATCTATGTGACCTTTAAGTTGACATCAAGGAAGAAACCAGCCCCTTGAGGCTTCTTCTGGCAACTGAGTCGGCAGCCTTCCTAACCCAGCCCAGTGGGCCTCACAATCCCGGGCGCCAGAGCTGGGGGAGGAGGCAGACTGGGCAGTCCCTGCCCAGTCTCTCATTTTCCCAGGAGGAGACTCCTCTGTCACCCCTCTGCCTGAAACCCCACATCGGTGCAGAGCCTGCGCAATGAAGACCGATCTGACCTAGCCTGTTCCCCGCAGTCCCCACTCCCAGCCTTCCTGGCGCTGTCTCTCCGCCAGGCCTTTGCCTCTACTCTGCCTCTGCACCCTTTCTCCAGGTCATGAACCCCTGTGACTGGCCTCAGCCATGACCTCAGAGAAGCCCTCCCTGATTCCCTGCCCCACGCCCACCAACTGCTTCCGTGAAAAACTTCCTTTGAGCCAGGGGTCCTCCAAGCATAACCTGATCTGGCTGTGCCTCCGTGGCCTGTTTACATGTGTGTCTCCCTTTCAGACAGGCAGCTCCGTGCCCTCCCCAGCACCTGGCATGGACTGGGTACTCTACACATCATCTTTTAAGATATGCAATTGCCTGGCACAAAATCACCATGCTATCCTTTCATTCTTTCATGCACGCGTGCAATCAGCGCATATTAGTGAGCATTCGCTCTATGCCAGGAGGCTCTTGCTAGGCTCTGGGGACCCAAGACTGAGCAAAACATGACCCCTTCCCTCATGGAGCTTACAGTTTCCTGAGGGAGGAGGCCTCCATCAGTCATTTCAGCAGATGTAAAATTGCAGTGGTGACCAGTTCTATCACAGGGAAATACAGGCTTTTATGAAAAACTGGAAAACGTCCTGCGGGTCAGTAAGTCTAAGAAGGCTCCCCCAAGGAAGTGATCCTGGAGGAGTGAAAACTGACCAGCCAAGTGGAGAGGGACAGAGCTCCAGGACAAGGCAACAGCATATGCAAGGGCCCTGAGGCACGGAGGAACCTGAGGAGAATGGGAAGTGGAAGGAAGAGCAGTGTGGCCAGCGCGGGAGCCTGGGGGCAGAGATCAGGAAGAGTTGAGGCTTGGCAGGGCAGGCTGTCAGGAACGGGAACACTTCAGACTTTGTGGATCGTGTTAGGGTTTTGCTTTTTAACTTAAGAGCAACAAGGAGCCCTGAAGGGTCTTGAGGCAAGCTATGACCTGACCTGATAGGTGTCAGGAAAAGCTCAGGCTGGTTTCTGTCCAGGGCAGGAACCAGAACCCGAGCATCCTCACACACAGTCCCCACATGACGCCCATATCCCGAAGCTCCTCCCCGAGGCCACCTCCAAGAGCTGCCCTCCCCAGGCTCTGAAGCATTCATCGCCCCGGGCTCCTTCGGGCACTAGCGTTATCCCCGCCCTGAGTGCTGACTTTCTGTGACACTGTAGTCCTCTTGACATCCTTGTCTCCAGCAGCTGGAACAGCTATGGGTAGCCAGATGCTGATGCCAGTGGGCTGTCAAGGGCCACCTGGCAAGGTCTGCTTCGCTCAGGGTTCGCTCACTGCCAAGCATACTGGGCCTACGGCATGAGGGCTGCAGACAGGCCCCGCATGACTGGGCAGCAGCATGCATACTACAGTCGGAAACTTCACGTGCCTCCCGTTGGCACGTGTAAGAGTTGGTGCCAAGACCAAGTGAGGTGAAGTTTCTCCATGGCCTGGGCTGCAGAAACGCAGCGAGCGTGAACTTGCTGTTCGGCGGCAGAGCCTGTGACCAGCAAAGAAGTCGCAGCTCCGGGATTCAGTGATGGAGCACATGGGGGCATCTGCCCCAGCGTCCATTGTCACCGTAGGAAAGGGAGCCCAGGGAGGCGTAGACCCTCACGCAGGTCAGTCACACCACACAACGTGTCAGAGGGCTCAGCAGTGGCCCTGGGGGTCACCAGCCCTCACTAGAGCAAAACTCCTGCCCCACCTCCACTCAGGGATGAGAAAGGAGACGGAATTCCACCGTGGTGCTTCAGTCAGGGTAGCAGGGCCGGACGCCCTGGGCGCCACTCCTGCCCGTATCGCTGGCCAGCTGCGGGCTCTTGGGCTGCTGGGCCACCTAACCTCTTGGAACTTTCTTCAGCCACACTTCGTGTCTTTACAATTGCCACCAGCCACATGTAACTGTGTTTAAATTGATTTACAATGTAAAATTCATTTCCTGGCTTGCACCAGTTGTGGTTCAAGTACTCGTGTGACTAGACAGCACAGAGAGAGAACAGTCCATTATCACTGATTGTTCTACTGGGCAGCTCTGAGCTATAAAATGAGGATAATGAGAAGACTTCTTCTATGGACCACAATGAGGATTAATGAGACAAAAATCTAAAACAACCTGGCACATCACCCAGACTATAGTAAGTTCTCAATGTTTACTATGATGATAAACGTGGTGACTGGGATGGTCCATTCACTTCCATATACATTTCCAGTGTCCTGAGGTGTCTTCCAGGAGAGGGGCTGCCATCCAATAAAAGATGCTGGAACCAGGCATCAGTAAATCGGACTTTAATAATCAGTGAAAGGTATTGATATCCTCTCTGGACCAGGTATTCTGATAGGTCGCACATCCAAATAAGACATGATCCTCATCCTCCAAGAAAGATACCCATAAATAAAGTGTAGAATGTAAAACACACCCAAAGAGGGTCAGAAGCCAAAGGAAAGGAATAGCAAATCCTGAGGGCTTCCCAGAGTAGGTGTCATTTGCTCTAGGCCTTGATGGGGGAGTAGGATTTGAATTGAGGAGGCCAGGAGGGCATCCCAGACAAGGGACCAGAATGTACCACTTGGGCATGAATAGCTCTTTGGGCTACGGAAATGATAGATGACTCAGATGGCTGGTACTGAGGTCATGGGGGCAGGCCCTGTGCTCAGTAAATGTCACTCAATTTTACAGCATCAGTGACTCAAGTGAACTGTGTCTTGCCTCCCTGGGCCTCATGTCCACTCCAATTATATCCCCTTTTCTACCTCGTGCGCCTGCAAGCCTGTGATAATACATAGTGAAATGAGATGAGAATATCCCATCAAGAGTGGTCCTATCACAAACGTATGGTGGTCTAACTTTGTGCCCCAGCCCCCTTCTGTAAAATAGGATACTAATAGTGTCCACTTCGCTGCATTGTCATGAGGGCTAAGCACATGAACACGGGTGACATACTTAGATCAATAGCAGGCACAAAATGAACACTCCAGAGGGGTCGTCTCTCAATGCCGGCATGATGACAAGAGGGAGCACTGTTTTTGTCTTGGAGAAGGGAAATGCTGGACTACCTGTCTGATCATTTGAGTGGGCCTAAAAGTTCTAAAATCAGGATGTTTGAAACCACCTATGCTGGGTGAATGCAAACTAGAGAGAGGGGTGCCCCAGACTGCCAATGATTTGGCACAGGGGAAGCAGATGGAATTGAGTCTCAGCTTCTAAATCAACTTACTGTCTGCAGTAGTTTGGCCCTGGAGGACTGGGCTCCATTTTGGGAATCCCAATAGAGGTGACTTTTTATGTGGGTCTTGAGGTCTTGAGAGATGAGTACTTTACTGCAGAGGCTTATAGAGAACCATATTTGGTTAAGGTCCTATGCCTAATTAGTTAATATAATTACATATAATATATATATAATATGTATAATAACTAAGTAATTAGTTAATATAATTTTCTGTCCCTCCTATTCCTTTTCTGAAAAACAGGACATTATGTTGGGTGGTACCCAAGATCCATTTTAAGCAATGTCCTCTGGTTTGTTCCATGAAGGCTAAAGATTTCTCTGGAAATCTAGAAAGTGCCACATACCCAGGCCCCTGACTCTCCCCAGCTCCCATAATCACTTATGTGTCCAGTGGTGTATGGGCATCCTGGGCAGATGGAGCAGTCACAGAAAAGACAGGCTATCCTGACTTGGGAAGGAGGAGGTCTGTGAAGAAGGGGCCATCGCCCATGTCTGTGGGATTCTGGCAGGTTCTGAGCCACTGAGCACCTCCAGTCTCGGGCTCTCCACCCTTTCCAACATTCAGAAGCCAAGACATTGCCTCTTATTTTGGGACGTCAGGACCACTCAGTCCCAGAGGATCTGTGGGAAGGGAATGGTATGCCTCCTTCCCAGGCTCCTGCTAAAGTTCATCCTGTCTTGTGGACCAGTCTTATCTGACACCTCCTGTCCAGGGGGAACTGACTCTAATCCCCACTTAGGCTACATCTCCCTAGGTTCTAGGCCTAGCACAGTGCCAGGCACATAGTAGGCCCTCAGTGACAAGTGACTCAGCACACATGTCCTGTTCTCCTTCAGGTAGGCCAAGAGGGTACACATGTCACCAAAGACCCCAAGAAGCCACATGCACTCTAGGAAGATGGGGTAACAGGAGTGGGCTGGCAGCCACTCAGACCAGGGGGAAAGAGGAGAGGGAGCCCCAGGACTCCTCGGGTAAGTTCCCTGCCTGCAGCATGGCCCCGAGTACTTCTGAGGGCCTTCTGTGCTGACTCTCCCTGGTCTGGTTCATCTACTAGTCCTGTGTTCTTCAGGCCTTGGGCTATGTGACACCCTCTTTTCTCCTTTGCATGTTCTCCTCTCTGCCAAGGTACTGTCTCTGCTAGGTTTCCTAGTGCCTTCTTTCACACGCCTCTTGACTGCCCCTCAGCGCCCCACCACCCTGTCCCCGCAGTGCTGGGGCTCCTTAAACCCACATTTGCATCCTCTCCCTGGTGATCTCATTTACTCCAGTGACTGCTGCGTCCAAGGAGACCTGTGTTTTTCAAATTGCAGGTCTCAATCTGTTAGGCTGTGAAATCAATTCACAGGTTATGATCAGCTTTTTCTTTTTAATTAAATGAAATTGAATAGAGGAAGGTTAAGTAGAAAATGTCAAGCGTTTTGCACATAGCAAGGAAGCTTTTGTTTCTTGATGTTTCCCGTTGCTGTGGGTGCGTTCCAGATTGTGATCTCTCACATCAGGGCAGGACGACGAGAAGCCAGCTCATTTCTCCCGTGTCCCCAGCCTCAGGGAGAAGCAGCCCTCCCCATCCGCTACCAAAGCTTGAAACTTGAGAATCATCTCTTCCTCCCTCTTCCTCACCCCTCAGTCCACCAGGCACCATGTCCTGCAGACTTGGGCTCCTTGGTATTCCTGTGTCTGTCCCGTCCTCCCACCTAGACCATGGCTCCTTCCTACCCATCAACAGCGCCCTCCCCCCACCAGCCGCCCCTCCTCCTGTCCTGTCCCTCCATCCAGTCTCCCCTTTGCAGCTACAATAGTGTCTCAAAACTGCAAACCCAGTCAAGAGTGCCTTTGCTTAAGACATTAAACTCCCCTGGGATGTTTCCAAGATTTTACTTTTTGCTCGGCCTGGTCTTTTTCTCTGTTCCAGCCACATCAAACTAGACATTCCCCAGCACACCAGCCCACCTGCCCGCCCCAGTTAGCATCCACTTCAGGACCCCAAATCCGGAAAGCTTTTCTCTCTCCAGCACCCGTTCCTACACCCTTACTTGATGCTACCCCTCCTGCCTACACTTCGGTCTTCCTTCAAATCAACTCCCATGGCACCTGCGTCAGAATCACCCAGTCTGCTTAAAAATGCAGAGATCCAAAAATGCAGTACCCACTCTCCCACCCCCATCACAGCCTCAGAGACTCCGAGGGGCCTTGGATGAAATAAGCCTTCCAAGTCATCCTCTGACGACTGAGTTCTAACCCACAGCTATATATATATTTTTTTCATTTTAGTCATCTTTCTGTCCTCATCTCTTCCCCCACTCAAGAGCGAGTTCTTGGGGGCAAGTGCTGGGACAGCAACAGGATTTCCCCGGTGCCCAACCCAGTACTTGGTGCGGAGCCGGGACCCAGGCAGTTCTGAATGAAGCATTCCTGGACATGGCACCGTTCCCATGCCCGCCCCGCCTCCTTCCAGCCTGTGCCGGAAATAACCTTTTATGAAGGATTTTACGTGTGGTTTGTGACCTCTCTGGGAGGCTATGCATGCCTCCCTTGGTTACACAGGAACCTGGATGAACAGTGGCCCAGCTCGCAGTGACGGGGGCCCAGGGTGGCCCCAGGACGAGAGCCTGGTGAGGAGGGGGTTTGGTCAGGCTGGACCACGGTTGGTGGTGAGTGTCCTGGTTTCTAATCAACAGGAAGGGCCTTCTTCCTCCAGGATCACTTTTCAGCCCAGCTGCTGGGACATAACCTGAGCCGGGGTTAGGGCAGTGGGGGAGGGGCGACGGGCGGCAGACAGAGGGCTGGCCGGGAGGCCCGCGGCTGGACAGACTGAGGCAGGCCCCAGTGCCTGCTCCACTCCCACACACCCCAAGGGCCGGGGAAGGTCTGTTCAGGGAGCCCGCTCAGCTGGTTAACGCAGAGTGCCCTCCTTCTCCCTCCCGCTGCCCTCCCCTCTCTTCTTTCTGTGCTGTCCAAACTCTGGGATATTCAATCCTCCCTTTGATGGACAGCCAAGAAAAGACTTCTTCCACATCCTAAATTTGTTAGCACCAGCTAATCATCTTAACCTTCCTCCCTCCTGAGCTCCCAACAGGGGCCTCCTTAAAGTCATAGGACGCTTTTTCCAGTGTTGGCAAGGAGACCCCTGGAACTAAATTCCCAGTCCAGGAGGTCCCTCCTTCTCAGAGGCTGCTAGAGACAGCGGGTGTGCAGGCATTGGAGGTGGGGGCAGCTACAGCTTTGCTGTATGGACCCCACCGTTTCCCCTTAGCTGGGGCTCCGCTGTGGGAGCTGTGGTCTTCCTAGCACCCCTCCCCTGCCCCGGGATAGAAAAATGGAGCTGGCCAAAGCCCTGGAGGAGGTGAGCCCATGAGTTCTCCTGAAGGCATTCCTCCTTTCTCCTCTCTATTTCTCACCTGCTCCATCCTTCCTCTCTTTGCTAACCTGTCCCTCTCCTTCACCCTCTTCCTCTTCCCTCTCATGATACCCGTGATCTGCTGCAGGCTTTGCAGTGTACCAGACACCATACTTGGGGCCTGACTCCAGATCCTCTAGAATCCTACAGATGAGAAAAGTCCAGAGAATGAGTGAATGTCATCCCCTAAGACTCAGCACCAGAGCTTAAACCTAGACCCAACCCAGAAGCCATGCTGTCAGCCACTGTGCACTATGCAGTCGCTACACCCACGTTTGGCACCAGGGACTTACTGCTGTCTGTTCAGTGCAGTCGCCCCCATAAACACCTCGTACAGGACCAAGCACAGTGGGTCCTCAACACAGGTGAGCCCTTCCTCCACCCGTCCCCTCATCTCCCTTTTCCCACTGTCCTCTCTGCTTGCAACCCAGGTGAAAAGAGCCAGGCCAGAAGAGAATGTGGCTGTGGCCGCGCAGACCTCATCCTGGCCTCACATTGCCCGATAAATAAGGGATCTGTGTATAAACTTCGAGCTCTGCAGCATCTCAGCTTGAGAGGACAGGCCTTTCAGAGGGTGGGACCAGAGCCTCCAGCCAAGGCAGAGGAGGGTTTCTGAGTCATCCTCCTTTTACCCTCCCCATCTGTGGCCCATCAGAGCCACCAGGCGGCCCTGCAAAATCAGCCAAGAAACTTAAAGACACTTCAGTAGGTTCTTCCCATCAAGACCTGGCCCTCTGGGAGGGAGGCAGGGGGTGCCCTCCCTGCAGAGGACCCAAACGATGGGGCCATCTCTGATAGCAGCATGCTTGGAACAGGACAGGAGCACAGCCCTCCTTATCTCCTGTCTACCCCTTCTTCCCAACTGGTCTGGGTTGCCGGGGCATGATGGGCTCCAGGGTCATTTGCTTACGTCCTCCAAGGCATGGAGGTGGGGAAGCCAGTTAGACCAACTGAGAATGTGGGGGAGGGGCATGGCAAAAGGACAGGTGGCCGCAAACATGTCACAAAACCATATAGTGGAAGTTGCTGACAAGGTGTGAGCAAATGAGCCTAAAAGGAATTGAAATGAATTGAAATCATCCCAAGGCCAACGTCCTAAGCCCACATGGTAGCTGAGTGACATGAAGCAAAGCTGCCGTTTACTGAGTGCGTGCGAAGTGTACTACCTGACATGCCTGTGTCCCACCCTCACGACAGTCCTGCAGGCTGATGCTCTGAGTGCTGTTTTATAAGTAAGGTGCCTGAGACTCAGAAATGAAAAGAAGCTTGCAGCATACCCTGTAGCTACTGAGAGTCTCTAAGGTTTGAACCCCTATCTGCTTGACTGCTAGGCACCCCTGAGAAAACTTCTGACTCGGTGTATAAAAAAAGAATCAGACAATCCCTTCTGAACGCGAGTATAAACAAAGCCCCATTCAGAGGGAAGAAGAGATGCCCATATGGGGGTCCTATTTCTGTCTCTCTTGGATGTACAGACAGACAAGGGCGCTGCTTTGGACCAAAAGGGATCCCCTCCCCTATTGAAGACAGACCGCGTCCCCCACAAAAGGAACAGGCAGCACTAGGGGGGCGCTGGGGACTAGTAAGGCTGCACTATCACTGCAGCGTTTCCCCTCCAGCAGCTCACCTTCTCTCTACCTGTCACAGGCAGTGTAGACATTTGCACAGCCAAGGCCTGTCACACCCACCCCTCATTTGCTCTTTCAACACTGTCCCAATGGGATTTCTTACTGTCACACCTGTCCCCAACGACCCCAGACAACTTGACCCTCTTCTCTGCCTAAGTCATGTGACTATACCCCCATGCTCCCGTCCAGCTCAGGTGGAACAGCCTTGACAATTTGACAGAGAACAAAAATGAATAATAATTTTTTTTTTTTAAAGAAAAGGTACATGCAGGCATGAGGGAGAGCAGAGGCAGGCAGGAAGAGAGAGGAGGAAGAAGCACTTTAATTTCAGTTATTGTTCATCTTGGTTGTTCCCCGCCACCCGGGTCTTGAACCAGGAACCTTGTATGCGGACTGCACTGAACCTCTACCCACCAGGGCATGCCTACAATAATTTTTCAAACACCGTAGAATCGTAAAAAGGTCTTTCAATCCAGGGCTTTCACAGAACAGACTTCTGACACTAAACCGACAGAAGGTCACTTTCAGACCTCAGCCCCGTTTTCGGGTCCCACCAGGGACAAGCTGGGACTGTGCTTTCTTTGACTCGCTCACCTCCAGGAGGGTGGCCAGCTGGGAGCTGCACTGCCAGGCCTCCTAGCTGGACACTTGTGGGGCCCTTTGGCGCCAGCAATGCCACATTCGTCATCCCCATCCCATCCCCACCAGAGGCTCACACTGCGCCTGGCTTGGCAGCCCTCTGTGTAGGGTCTGGGGAGGGAGGTGGGGTCATTGCCTCATGATGGTAGTTTTCTATTCTTATTTATATTTAGTAAGAGGAGAGGATGTTGTTTCTCCTATGTTTGTATGTCTTCTTTTGATCTCGAGTCCTGTCCTCCCCTGCCCCAATTCTGAGACCATCTAATATACGTAGCATATAGGACCTGCTTCTTTCAGTCAGTTGTCAGTCTCATCTCCCCAGGTTGCTTCAGTTGTCGCTGAGGCCAGTCACTGCTATGATCCCCAAGTGACTCATTTATGGGTGTTTTTTTTTCCCATCTGCTGAAGTCACAATGTCCCTGGCTTTATTCCAGGTCTTGCCCTCTTTGAGCTGCCTAGGTGATTCCAACTTCCCCGAACCCTCCCGCTCCAGTGCTTGAGATAAGGAGTGTCCCACAGCCAGATCCTGAGTGAGGTCAAAGACAGGAGAGTCATCTGGGTTGACCACCTGGGCACTACTGAAGGATGTGTTAGCCACTCTCTCCATTAGGGGCTATCAGCACATCAAGGCAGTGTTGTAGAGCCTGGAAAAGCAGTAACTGTGACAGATATCAGAGTAACTGCACCATAAAGCCCCATAAAGCCAAGGAGAGGCTCCCTGGGTTCTTAACCACAGCAAAGACAAGATGAGATCACAGTGTCCTCATTCCTTAAAATTAACTCATGAAATCCTCGAGTTTAGAACTCTGTGCATTTAGTCTGTAGAGCAGAGTATGGTCAGGACTAAATGAGTAGATTCTGGAATCAGTAAGATCTGGGTTCAAATCCTAGTTTTGGTATCTGGGAACAGTGGGAAACTGGGCTCAAAGCCTGGGCCTTGCCTCCAATAGGGTGAGGATCACAAACCCCTCCCAGGCAAAAAGACCTGGGACCCCATGAGTAAACTGCCTGGCCCAGGGGCCTGTCTGTACAGGAGATTTCTTACCCCATGAGAAATGCTCAATGTGGAGGCCCTTTGGGCATCTTCTGGCATCCACTACCAGTAAGGGGAAGCTCAACTCCATGGGGGGTGCTCGACTTCATGCTGTGATAGTGGGCAAGAGCACAGGCTGTTCTGTGATGCTGAGGGACTGAGGCAGGTTGAGTGCTAAGAAGTTGACTCTGAAACATGGGGAAGGAAGGATGCAGGCTGGAAAAGGGAGATGCTGTGCTGTGCTGCAGCTGCAGGGAAGGATGTGGCCGGCCCTGCCTACAGATGGATGGCCCTTTAGAGCTGTCCCAAGTTAAGGATGGGGCCAGGCCCCTCAGGGGGCCCTTGTACAACATGGTTCTCTCAGCCAGGGCAATTCCTGAAGAGAACTGACTGCAAGGACTCTATGCTAGAGCGTGGCCAGCATCTGTGGGGATCAGTCTTTCATCTCCAGCAGGGGAGTCTGGGCGGCGAAGCAGGCCCACCTCTGCCTAATGGAGCCCTGCATCCCTCAGGAGGCACCAGGTCCCTGGACATTTCTGTGGCATTCTTGCATCCTCTTCAGAACTTGTAGGTTTGTCAGACCGGGACACATCCGTCCCCTGCAGCTCTGACTTTGAGGACTCCTCAGAGAAGTCGGAGACCCAAAGAGGAGGTTTATATTCCACCCCTAAGATCAGCAATTTTGCCACATCTGGACACTTCAAAGGTCCCTCGGTGCACTTAGGACAAACACCAAGTTCCTAGCTCTGGTCTTCGAGGTCCTTTGAGGTCCAGGCCCTGCCAGTCTTTCCTCCCTCATCTTAGGCCAATCTTTCTCCTAATCTCTAAGACAGTGCTACTTAATAGAACATTCTACAATGATGTAAAATTGTAATACTGTGCTGTCCATGAGTGGCGATTGAAGAGTTTAAGTATGAGTAGTAAAACTGAGGAACTGGATTTTTTATTTAATTTAAATTAAATGACCACAGATAGCTAATAGCTACTATATTAGACATCACAGTTCTAATATTCCCCAAACACCCAGGCTTGTTCCTACCTCAGGACCTTTGCACTTGCTGTTACTTAGAGCACATGACCATCCTCTTGGACCCTCTCATGCTGTCTCCTTCTCATTATTTCTGACTTCAATACCACTTCCTCAGAAAGGTCTTCCTCTTCCACCTACGTCAAGCATTTCCTCATTTCCCCACATTTCATCCTCCTTCCTTTATATTATGCTAGTTTAATTTCATAGCAATATCAATGCCTAAATTCTTCTCATTTATTTTTTCTGTGTATTGCCTGCTGCCTGTACCTAGAAAGAAAAATGGCAACATAAGAGCTACTATTTATATGGCACTTACTGCGTGCCAGCACCAGTTTAAGCTCGTTACATATCATTTAGTTCTCACAGCAACCCCATGAGGTCAGAACTTCTTTATCCCCATTTTACAGACTAGGACACTGAAGATCAGAGATTGACTTGCATAAAGTCACATGGCAGGGACTCTCTTTTTCACCTCTGTAGACCCAGCACCAATTTAGGACAGTGCTTGCCCCTAAAACAAGGGTTCCAGAAGTTTCACTGAGTATCTAGGACTCTGATGGGTGCATGTGGGCCCAAGGAGACTTCCAGCCCTGGGTATGGTCTCCTGCCCTGCCTCTCTACAGCACTGCAGACTGGGATGGGAGCCTGGGGACAAGGTCTGGGTTGATGCCAGTGTGACCTGCATGGCACTCACCTGATCAGGGGAACCTTAGTAGCTGGTTTGGGAGAGGAGGAGAGGACCTGACTGAGTTAAACTGACAACCCTTTCTCCCAGGCAGTGAAGCGATATGCTCCCCCAAGGTAGAGAGAGCTACCAGAGCTGGAAGCGGGGCCAGCAGGGCTGGGCTGGACTGGGGCTGGGCTGCTCCACTGTGTTTATTATGCTTTCCCGGTGCCTCAGGCAGAAAAGGACCAGAGCTTGGAGACCACCCAGTCTTTTCCTCTGCAGAGAACTCTCACACCCGCTGCCTTTCCCTCCCCACAGAAGTCCTCACAGGGTGGGCAGCATGTGGAAGGGCTCTTGCGGAGCTGCTCTGCTGTGAACGACTTGATGCCAGTCAGTCCCTGGTAACAGCCTAGCTCCCAGGGTGCTCCCCCCACCCCCTCCCCTCGAAAGGAGCATCATCTGTTAATTAAAAAGTCAGACAGGGCTTCTTCTCTTGAGAGGGATATTCTGTGAGGAAGGGACACTGTCATCTCCCAGAGAGTTTGCACCCAACTCTGATGCCTCCGTCCCCACTTCCTGTGTGCATCTCACCCACTCTCGGTCACAGCTTCACACCCCACCCCACTTCTGCCTGCAGGGCTTCTAAGTTGGGAGGCACTTTGGACAAGGGTCCTGAGCCTCAAGTGTCGCTTTGAACAAGGCCTCCCGAATGAGACCTGGAGTAAGCGTAACACTGAGCTGAAGTACAGCGCTCTGAAAACTCTTAAGAGATTAAACGTGAAGTCAAAAGCAAGTGCAAAGAGTTGTGTCCAAGTTCATACAGAGGTTCCATGTTGACCCAAAGTCCCACTTCCTTAGCCTAAGAAAAAGATTTATCAAAAGAAAAATGCTAAATGAACAAAGATATGCCTGTAGCATAAAATATCTTTAAAAAAAACACAGAAACTTCCAGATCTGGTAACCAACAATTAGGTAAATCATAGTAGATTGTGCAGCCATTTTTAAAAGTCATTTTTGGAAGGCTGCACAATTGTGGGAATGTGCTGACCTTGTCATGTTAAGTGAAAGAAGCCATACACCATATTCCACACACGCGAACTTCAACTCTGCAAACATAGGTATGCATGTGGATGCGGGTCACGGGGAAAAGGAAAAATGGAAACAGTGTGTGAGAGCAAAGGGCTGGGGGATTAGAGATGATGCTTTTCTTTCACAAAATGTTCTTTAATGTTCTTAAAGAGCTGTTTTAACAATAAATAAATGTCAGAAAAACAAACAGAAAATTTTTTAGAAAGAAGTCAAATATAAGATCCAAAGTGTTTTCATCAGACTCAATTCATATGTATCGAGTTTCTCGCAACTCATTTACCTCAGGACCCCAGTGCACACACGCACGCACATATGCGAGGTTTCGCAGCCCCAAAACTGGACGCTGCACCCCAAAGCTGTCTGGTATATAAGACTACAGAACCTAATTTCATCCTTTCATTTTCCTCTGCCCCCTCTCCTGTCAGAGGTGTCAGGTCCTCTGAGTTCTAAAGAGAGTGGTTTCATTGATCTCTGCCTGCCACTAGATTCTTGTTAGACTTTCTACACCCTCAGTTATGAAAGTACTTTCTTTTGCAGTCAATGGGAGATTCTGGCCAAGGAGGGCATATGTTTCCTCTTCGATGCCTCCTCTGATTGATTGGTTGTGACTGCCACAAGTACGAGAAGCAGGATGAAATAGATTAGTTATGTCTGCATGGGCTCTGGATACACAAGTGGAGGCACATCTCCCAGGTTTTTGCTGTCCTGGAATAGTCTGCTACTAAAATAGGGCTCTGACTTCTGAGCTTTCATCTCAGTCCAGTCAGTGCTGCCCTGGAAATTCTTGGGTATGCTGCCTCTTTGTCCCAGGCAAAGAAGAGCAGAGGCCCCTGCTGTCCAGGTAATGTGCTGGCGTGGAAAGAGGGTGGATTCTGCAGTCTGGTGGACTCAGGTGAGAATCCCCCCTCTGTCCTTAGCTAATGGACCTTGGACAATCTGTTGAACCTTATCGAGCTTTGGGGTTTTCATCTGTAAATTAGAAAACACACACATAAAGTGTGTATGAAGATTAGAAATAGTAAATACAAAGTGTCCAGTCTTCTGCCTGGTATATAGTTGGTGTTCTCCTTACCAGCACGAGGTTCTGATGAAAGCTTGGCAGTGCCATTCAGGTGGTGTGGAAGAAGGTCCCATGTGAGGTCATACCCATTAGGCGTCCTGACCCATAGTTAACATATGTATGCCTTAACCATGTCCTTGTGGACAAATAACACAGCTGTTTGAGACGTAATTAATTGGGAGACAGAGACTAGCATCTATTTCACTTGACTGTGCTCTCAGAAGTTAGAAAGTATTAGCATTTATTAATTACCAGTCATGGTATGTATTTTTAATCATGCATAATTTACAGTAAGATTTAAGAAGAATAGAAACCAGCAAGTAAGTGAGTCATTAATGATTATTTAATCCCAATCACTGCTCAGCACAATCCTGCTTTACCACCAAGCCTGAGTGAAACTCAGCTTTCTAACTCACCTGCCACCCTGAGGCTCCGGCCTGTCCAGTGCCCATCTTCCATTTGTGCCCAGTGGGAGAAGGGAAGCAAAGTGGGAGGGATGCCCATCTGAAGGTGATATAACCAAAGGACTCAAGACCCAGCTAACTCCCAAATGCAAGTTCCATTTCCAAATACCATTATGGCATTGTTTTTCACAAATCCTTGGTTCAGGTGCTAGCCAGTGGACCCCTCCCAGAAAACTCATTCATGCATTCAGCAAGGACTTCTTGAGCATGTTTGAGCCACCAGTTCTGGGCTATGGAATTGAAACAGATCAGGCCTGGTAGGTGATTTTTATGAATTAGCAGCTTGAGGACTAAATGCAATAGTTTTATATTTTCTTAAATTAGCATCAACATTTGGAAATCAGAAGATTTTGCATAAAAAATCCAAGTTTTGGCTTTTCTTAAATATTTTCAAGATCTGACAATAGTCAGTATGATCCCCACCTGGCAATACTTGTTTGGAGCTGGTGGGCAGTAGTTTCCTTTTAGGCACGCTCGCAACCTCTCAGTTTGTCACTACAGTCTCTTCCACACCCCATTGCACACTTACTGGCCTATTACATTCCTTTCTGTTACTTGCCTGACTCGCGAAGGCTCTGGAGTTTGCAATATCTAATCTCCCTCAATTCCTCTCGGATTGTGTTACTAAAGAATAAATGGCCACATCCATTAGAAATCTTACAGTCTAACAAAAAAGACAATGTTAAACACACAAGGAATTGGCACCTCTGCATAGACATGAAGAGGGATACCTAAGTTGGGAGAAAATTGAACAAATTGCCGGGGAGGTGTGGTAAGTCAAAGCCAACTGCCTGGAGGAGGTGTAACGCTAAGGCACATGTGCCGTGACCTTTGCTAGAGAACTGTTTGTACCTTTGGATGTAGCAAGGGAGCACCACTTGCTCAACTGCTGACTTCCTGGGAAGGACCTGAGGGAAGGGGAGTGGACGGAACAGGAAGTAACTCTCCTTGTGAGATATCTACAGGTCATCTGGGATGATCTCACTGTGTTTTTGGAGATTCAGTCAAGGGTGAGAAGTTCAAGTGAGACTCCAGATCCTTTGGGAAAGAGAGTCCAAAAGTTAGAGTCTGCAGAGCAGACGGATGCTCTGGTCCTGATTAATTTCCATCTTGTCAACACAACTGATAGAAAACCTCTCTCCACTCCCCGAGCCCACTGACCTCACTGGTGCTCAGACAGCCTGGCCCCTCTGGCCCCTAAATTGTGCTGGAGGCCAGTCCAGGAAACTGGCGGCCTAAGAACAATGGCTGCCCTTAGCCTGAATCTGCAGAATTGGGCCTGTAATCTCCACTGGCAAGACCTACCCCTGAGATTTCCTCACTCAGGACTCTGATTCTGACCCCAACCTGGAAGTGCCGGGGGCCCAAGGAAGCAAGAAAGTACGTAATTTTCCCCACCCGTTCAAAGCTGGTGATTTAGTCTATTCTATTTTATTCAAATGGTCACCCTGCCCCATCCATCCTGCTTGCTTATCTCAGCTTACCCTGACCTGTTTGTTCCAGCTCGTGACTCCAAACAGGAGACACCACCTCTCTGTGCCTACCTTAGTTTTCTCATCTGCAAAATGAGGGTGACCAAGGTCACCATCTTATAAGTCTTGTAAGGGGTAAATATGGCGATACCTGTGAAGCGTTGAAAACAGTGCTTGACACATGAAAAGACTCTTTAAGTGCTAGCAGCTCTTCTGTTAGAACACAAAGGAAGGTGTCATACCCTTCTGAGACAGAACATCATTATTTCCAGTTTCTTAAACAGAAGAATTGCTACAGCTCTCGGTCTTGTACTTACTCTAAACCGGAACAATGCTCAACACTTTACCTGCATCCTCTCATTTACTCTTTGAAACCAATGAAGTAGACACTATCATGACCCGCATTTTACAGGAAAGGACACTTAACTTACAGAGGTTAAGCAGCTTGTCTGAGGTCACACAGCTAGTAAGCAGTAAAGTCAGTGTTTGAGCCTGTGGCTGTTTGGTTCCAAAGCACATGGTCTTACCATGCTCCTGGGCAGGAGCCCAGTTTGACAAATAGGAAGTTTAAGTTTTCAAGTCAGTTTTCTATTCCATTACCTCTAAGTAAAGGGAGAACAAGGAAACCGTAAGACCATGTGTGATGATTAGAGTTCCTGCCCAGCAGGCAGCCTCTGCCTGCAGAGGGCTCACGTCTGTCCTTGGAGGGGCGCCCCGGGAGCCAGCATTGAGAAAGAGAGGAGCCTGGTCTGATGTTAGCCCATGGTTGAGGCCAGGTGTCCTCAAAGGGACTGGAAAGGATTTAGTCTTTCTGAGCAGTCTAGCCCCCTCAACCTATTACCCTAAGTCTCGTAAACTGCTAATTTGCTCCCACAGCAGAAACAATAATATAGGGGTGAAAAAGGAAAAAGGAAAGGGGTGTCACTGGTTCAAATGCCAGCTCTGCCCCTCGCTGTCTGTGTGACCTTGGACAAATTCCTTAACTTCTCTGCATTTCAAGAGCCCCATCTGTAAAATGGAACAATAACAGCCTGGAACCTGCCAGCCAGTCTGTGGCCCTTCAGTGAGGTAACGCATCGCTTTGGGGCCAAGGGCCTGCCTAAGTTCTGCTGCACGACTGAGGGTCCACAACCTGACCTCTGTGCCTCAGTTTACTCATCTGTTAGGTGTGGAGGAGACTAGTGTCTCCTTACAGGTCTGCCTTGAAGAGTACACAAGACGATGTATGAGGCGATTAGGCCTCACTGGAGGTTGAGGAGTCTAATGAATATTAGTATTACGATAATGATGAGACAAGAGATTCAGGAGGCCGCATCATGGTTTGTCAGTCAGTGTGACTAAAATTAGAAAGTTCACCCTTGGCAGGGAGGGCTCGTTGGTAAAGACACAACCACACACCTCTCCCAGGCCTCAGAGTGGTGGCCTCCAGTTGAGTGTGACCAGAGACTGCCGGCCGGCCCCTCCCCACCCCCAGCAGTTGCCTGGTGGGGCCCTGTCATCAGAGCTGTGACGTTTGAGCTGCCCCAAGCAGGGCCTTCCACAGGAACATTGGATACCGTGGCAAGATCCGGTGTCAGGAAGAAGTTCGGGGTCAGAGGTGTGGCGCCTCAGCGGTGTGTCCTCCAGCATGGACACCTTGGGTGGGGATGGGGGGGCGAGGGAAGAAAGCAAACCCCGGGGGCTCAGGGCTCAGAGCTCAAGTGCTGGGGGGTCTTGTTGAGACCAAATGCCCCTTATAGTGTCCTCACTGGAATTGGGCCCGAGGTCTATGGGGGCAGGGCTGTGCAGAGGCTGGAGCCAGAAGAGACCAGAGTCATCTGAGAGTTCCCTGGGAGGTCCAGCAGCCCTTCCCCTGCATGTCCACCCCTTACCTATAAAATGGAGTTACAGACACCTGCTCCATCCTTTCATGCTGTTTGGTAGCTCTGACAAGGAAAGGCAGAGCAAGAGGCGTGAGAAGGAAGAAGGACTACATGTTGAGGGGACCTGTCCTGTCCTATCACATAGCACCCCTGGAGAGTGGGGACGAGGTGGGTAGAGGACCTGAGAAACAGGACAGCGTGGCTCCAAGACCTGCAGCAAACCTAGCTCTCGTTTTGTGGACAATAGTCAGGAGCAAGGCCTGAGCACATGGTGGGGACAGCATGGGGGCCACAGTCTGACTCTCAGGTTCCGGCCTCCACTGGCAGGTGTCCCAGAGCCGGTAGATGGGGTGACCAGCAGGTGAGCCCTGCGCGAGGGAGATGCTAGCCAGAACTCAAGTCTAAAGACAATGTCCTGGTGTCACTTGGAGTGGGGCAGCATCTCCTAAGCTAGAGGAGAAGTCCCCCAAGAACAGGGGCAGCATCTGACATTTCCAGCCTCCAGCATGGCAGACCTTGGAGGGCTGGCACTGAGCAGATGTTTATGATAATAAACGCTTAAGTGCACATGGAGGGGACACAGCTTGGCATGCAAAGATGCACTGGTCCCTATCCTCCTAACAGAGTGCTCAGCTTTGCTCTCAAACTCTGGGCTCTGCGGAAGGGGGAGACAATCACCCAGAGTGACCCAGCCACTTCCCGTCTCATACGCAGGCCTCTTGCTCACTGTTCCCTTGATTCAAGACACCATTCCCTCCTCTCTGATTTTCCCTGGATTTCAGTTGCTGTGATGTTGGGAAGGGGACACAGGTGTGGTCTGTGGCCCTCTTCAGTCTGATCTATGATCATCCCATCAGGGGTTGGGCATTGTCCTCTGTCCCTCTGCCGGGTCCGCCTCCCAGTCTATGGCCTCAGCAGCCCTCACAGGCAGACACTTCTGTTACAGTGTATGCGGTACTCTGAGGTGGTGGGATCTGCAGATGCTGGAAGGGGACCTCCTGTCCCTCAGTGTCCTCAACTGGATTTTCCCCTTTGCTGGCCGTCCAATCCTACCAGAACCAGCTTTACTTGGGTTCTAAGCCCCGGGCACCTACTGTCTCCTTCCTAGCTCAGCCTGGCATCATCATCTGTGGAGACATGGGGCTGTGTAGAAGACCAGTGGGGCCAGAATGAAAATGGGGTTCTGTTAGAAAGGAGGAAGAGAGGATGGGTGCTGGGGAGGCAACTGAGAGTGTCTGCTATCCAGACAAGCCCTCCACGTCCAGAAGTGCTGGGTGGGCATCTGGGCCGCCCCAACCCACTCCCTGCACCTCCAGATACTCACCAAATAAGATGGGGAGCAAGGAAAAGAAGGGGGACAACCTCCAGATAGGCAGGAGGGGAGGGAATGGTGACTTAACCAGTCTAGGAGCCCCTGAAGCTGCACGGAGGGCCCTGCCAGGTGGAAAGGCCACTTCCATGGAGTCTGCAACACAGTGGCCACTCAAGTGACCCTCCAGTGGCTACAGATGTGGCAGCTGCCCAGTGCAGTCTTGGGGTAATATAGATCATCTGGGGGCCCCCTGGCGGGATCTCGCTGACTCCTGCTCACACCTCCCAGCCCCTACTCTGGTCTTGACAGTTGGGCGGGGACAGGGGGAGAGGGTTCGAAGTAATATTAGCCCCTGTATGAGGTGTATCAGAAGAGTTTAGAGTACCAATTTCTCCACCTCCAGCTTGACCATCCTTCAAGGTTAGAACCAGCCCTGCCTGAAAAGTCAAAAAAAGATTCTGCTTCCCTGTGTCTTACCCCCTTCAAATGGCTCTAGTTCCAAGATTCCATTTCAAGTGCCTGTTCCTACTGATGGATAGTGACTGTGGTAGAAAGAATCGTGAAGCCTTGTCAAAGTTCACTGGGAAAGAGTAACTGTGATTGATTAGCAATGTCTGCCCTGAGTGTAGAAGTAGAGTGTTGAGTACAGCTTTGAGTGCCACCTCTCCTCTCAGGAACTGGAGAGGTCCTGAGATAACTTACGACTGAGAAACCTCATCATGGAACTGATCTGAGCCATCATATGCTGAGAAACGGTTACAGTTGGCTCTTGGGGTTGGGGTGGAGCTGCTTTGTTGTTTTTGCCAATTTCTGCGGTGTGAAAACTCCCACCAGGGTTGATATCTGCCATTATCAGTGTGAAGTCACTGAAAACAGACTTGGGAAGAAATACACAAATCAGCCCCCAGGATGCTATAGGATGATGATCTTTCCTTTTTAGAGAGGAAGGAAGAGGAGGACACAGCATTTTCAGGAAGGAAAAAGAGGAGGGAGCACTTGAATTTATTTGTTTGTTTTGATTGCTCCCCCAGCCCTGGGTCTCAAACCCGTATCCTGGGGTTTCACGTGGTCTGACTTAGCACCTGAGCCACCAGGGAGTGCTGAGTTATGTGTTTTTTTAAGGAATATAAAGTCTCCTACCTTGAAACTTTGCCAGTGCTGGGCTGTTGTGGGAGGAGTACTGGACCAGGTTTGGGATCACTTACCAGCCATGACGCATAGGCAAGTTCTGTCCATTCTGATCCTCAGCTTCCTCATCTGTGAAACGGAGCTAATGCAGTAAGGCTTAGTGAAGTAGTGTAGTGAAATGCTCTGTCAGTTACAAAAATGACCTGTCAGACTGCTTTGGGGCACAAATTCAGATGGTCTGCCCCAGAAACCTGTCTCCCCCTGTCCTATAAAGTTAGTGTTCCTGCCTCGGGGCTGGAGGGGGAAAGGCTGTTGTTCTTTCCGGTGTCAACCCCAAGAACAGAGGAGGCCTCCTAGCTCCTTCAGTTTCCCTTTACAGGCCATCGTGCCTGCCACTGATGAACTTGTCTTGATGGTTTTTGAAGCTACTCACTTTTCCCTCCTTCATTGCTCCTTAAAGTAGAGTTTGCTCCTTTTATTTCTCCGAGGTGCGCCTCCAGGTTTGGGGGCACCATGCTTCTGGCAGATTGTGCCTCACTGAGCCAAGCTGTGTTCATGGCACAGCGGCATCAGGCAGACATAGGTTCAAGTGCTAGTTCAGGCCTGCATATGCTCTGCAACCAGGAACACGTGCCTTGCAGTTTCTGGGCCTCAGTTTTTTTTATCTATAGAATGGGGATGATCATTGTCATAGCGACTTCACTGGGTTGTGGGTGGGCCGACTGAAATAAGTTCTATAAAACTTGTAGCATTGTGTCAGACACAGAAAATACGATTAATAACTGAATTAGTATCTGTCTTAACAAGGTCTTGAGTGGAGGTAAAACAGGTCAAATTCTACAAGAATGTGACCCTGAAAGTTGGGAAAGAGGAGCGAGACCTAGAGTCTCCACTGGGGGCATGAGCAAGGGTGGGTGCCATAGGGACCTAGAGACAGGACGGGTATCAAGAGACCGGGGCAAAGTTCTCTTCCTCGGCACTACTGACACCCGGGTCAATGTCTCCTTTGTGGTTGGAGGCTGTCTGTGCTCGAGGGCATTTAGCAGCATCCCTGACCTCCACCTGCTGGAGACCAGAGACAGCTTCCCAGCTGTGCCAGGGAAAAATGTCCCCAGATATTGCCCACTATCCCCTAGGGGCAAAATCATCCCCAGTTGAGAACCTCTGCTCCATCAGACCGAGGATGATTGTCACTAAAGTCCAAGGAGAGCCGGGATGCAGAGCACTGTCATGGCAGAATGGGTGGGCTGGCACAGGGCAGAGCCAAGCGGGTGGTTAGCTGCTGGCCCTGGGAGGCATGATCAGGGTTAGGACTCCAACTGCTGGGAGCCCAGCGGTCAAGCAGGGTCAGCTCATGGCTCATAGGACTGTGAACATGGACACATGCTGGGCTCTATGTGTCCTTATGCAGGATCAGGACTGGATCCAGGGTGGGGGATCCTGACCCTTCGTGAGCTTGATGACCTCCCACGAAGAGAACAGGCTTTCCAAGAAGAGGGACTAGGTTCAGATCAAGGCTCTGCTCTGTAAAAAGTAAACCAAACCAAACAAACCCAGATACTTCAGAGCAAGGAGACAGTCAGTAGTAGGCAGGGTGCTTGGTATCTAAGCCTCAGATCCTTCATCCGAGAAATGAGGATGGCCAGGCCAGTCTCACAAAGCTGGTGTAAAGACTCAATGCACTGTTAGAACTCCCAAACTTAGCATCATGCCCAACACAAAATACGGTACGTCGGTCCTCACTCAACATGCTCAATAGTTTTTTGGGAAACTATGACTGTAAGCAAAACAACTAAGAAAAACCGGCCCTCACCGAAAACATCAATTCTTCAATCGTCGACAGGAATTTCTTGTTTCTGATCATGACGAAAGACCTTATTCCAGGGACTACAGTAGGCACTCAGGAAATGTTGAGTGCCTGAATCTGTCAGTCAGTTAATCCTGCAGCACATCTTTCTCCCTAGATCTTGTAGTTCCTTTCGTTCTTTTCTTTGGAATTTCTCCAGCTTTTGCACAGGAAACTGTTGTCTTCTCAACAGGAGGAAATAAGTTATCCATCACTGTATCACCAGAGCTTAGCATCAGTGTAGGTAGATATTAGGTGCTTAAAAAAGAAAGTTTTCCTTCCTCAAAGGACAATGATTGTGTCTTACTCAACTTTATAAAGCCATAGCCAAGCATGCAACTGACACACGGCAGACATTCATTATGTTTGTTGAATGAATGAAAGGCATGACCCAGACTCTACCCTGGGATTCTTCCAAAGAATCCATTCCTATGATCCACTGAGAAAGAACATGACTACTTACTTGGAGGTCAATCAAATCCTTAGAAGGACAACTGTGGTGTCACAGAGGTCAGACAGAGGGAGAAAAGGCTAAAGGCGAAGAAGACTGCGCATGGGCAGCTGCTGTGAACCTCGCCCCAGGAGCTCTACTGCACCTTCACACTGTCCGCTGGCCCCAGGAGCCTGGGCCAGTCTTGCCAGTTCTCTGCTGCCGCAGACAAGGGAGTGCAGTCAAGGTGCTTTCCTCTCCTTAGCACGTGGCAGTGTGAGTTGTAACCAGGCAGGGTCAACTTCATAGGCCGTGAGAGACAGTTGATTTGATAGGAGGACCCCCAGATGGTGGGGGTGGGCGGTGGGTCTGGTCCCATCCCTGTCATACCCATCCATGCAGTGACCCTGAATGTCACTAATGTCACTACCCTCCCTGGGCCTCTGTTTCCCCATCTGTACAATGACTTGGTGATGCATTGGGATGACTCTACCCCTGAGGCCTGGCTAAGGTGGCCGGTTAGTTAATGGCCACATTACTATGCATGGCCAGGAGGCCCACATGGGAGACCACCAATGACCTCAGGTCCTGCTGGAGTTCACAAAGCCATCAGCTCCCTGGTCACCTTAGAGTTACCAGCACTGAACACAGGGTAAGGGGAAGCATCTGCTCTGAAATTCAGGGGGAGTACTTAATTGTCATTACTGACAGGTGTCAACCTAAAAAAATCAGGAAGCCGTTCAAAAGGACCTTTAAAAAGGACCTTTAAAAAGGACCTAAAGGCAAAGCACCTTTATGCAGGACCAAAGAATTGTAACTCAAGAAGCACGGATTCAAATAGAAAAACTAAAATGTGCTCCCCCCGACCCACACACACACACAAAAGTCAAGGATTTTTATGGAAAGAAAACAGAAAGATGAGATAAGTGGTTGGAGAAAAGAATTGATTAGTGTTAACAAGCTTAATCTACTCTTGGCAATACATAATTGGTTACTGATTCTCTAGAAAGAATATAAAGGGAACTGGCTGAGGCTATTCTTCAGCTAAAAATCCATAATTATCAGTGTTCTCGATCTGGATGACTTCTCAAACAAGTGTTCGCTTGTTGCTTTCTTAAAACAATTGCTTTTGGCTTAGTCCAAAGGTCTCTGGCCCAGCTCTAAGGTCTCTGGCCCCGTGCAGAGAAACCGATAATGAGGTTTCCGGCCCTCAGAGAGATTTGGAGAGAGAACAGGTCTCTGGGCAATTTGGAAGTGGGGTGAGATACTTTTTCGAGTGAGAGACATGGATGAGAGAAGAGCTTTAGCCTCTTTGTGCCTCAGTTTCGTCACCCGAAAGGTGGGATGATAGAATGTACTCTAACAGAAAACACAGAATGGTTCTTCCCAGAGGGGCCAAACAGATAAATCAATACCAGAAGTATTAGTAGGAGAAAAGAACAAATTGAATGACATAGGTTTGGAGAATGTACATGGTTGTAAATTCTAAGGCAAATGGGACAGACCGAAGGCATGGGAAAAGGGACCTGGGGCGTCAAGGAAAGAGGAAGGGTGTTCACAACACAAGGAAAGGATGACATCTTTACTCAGAAAGACAGGAGGTCTCCAGACAGAAAGGATGAGTGTACAGTTAAATTGACACATGAATTAAAACCTTCCAAACGACATTCCTCTAGGAGATTGGAACAATGATCGCCTTCTGATTAGGGAAAGGTAGAGTCTTCAGGGAGTGGCGATACTTCTCCGATTAAGGAGAGGGCAAAGTGCTCAGAGAAAAGCAGGACCCTCTTCTTCACCTCTGGGGATGTCATTGTCCTCAGCTCAAAACAACCTTCATGTCAGAGCGGGGTGTCTACAGAAGACCAATGTTGAGAGTTGGCTGATCTGTTTTAGCCCCTTCATGGTATAACCCTTGAAATCTTCAGCAGAATACCTGTCACTTAGGGGAACTCAACTGGGGCTTGGGAGGCAGCTGAGCACCAAGTCCTGTGTCAGCTGCCAGGCTGCATTGGCGAGACACCTGCAACTGAGATGACTGGCAGCAGGCACTGCTGTGTCACCAGGGCCTCTCTCCGAGCCTGCATACTGGGAGCAGGGGCCAGTTGGGCCCCGCAGACATGGGGCATCTGCCCTGCATGTGACTGAACCATTTTCAAATTGCCATGGGCTGAACTTTGTCACCAGCCTGCTTCTCACGAGGAAATGTCCCCCAGCCAGGAGACATGAGCTTTTCAGCTGGGCTGGCTCCTCTGGCAAGCTGCACTGGGGAGATATTTTCAGATTCTGGGTGACATTCCCCTGCCCTCAACCTAATGGATCCCAGATGGTCCCCTCCTCCTTCCCTCAGGCTGTTTGGAAACCCTTCTTGCAGGCCTGCTGGCCCGCTGGGGCCGCCTCATCCCATCACTGCACCTCTTGACTTACTTCCTTTTAACTTAAACCATTTTTGTTCCTCTTTAACATGATGGCTTAACAGAGGCCAGCATGAAAGAGGCTGTTTCCTCCTGGATGGGGACCAGGACAAAGAAGCAGGCAGATGAAGGCGGGGAGAAAGAAGTGGCTTTGGGAACGTGAGGAGCAAGGAAACCTAAGGGTCTTTATTGGCTGAGCATAAAAGAAGCAACAGGATTCAGAGCTGCATTAACATGGCCAGGTCACCAAGGGCTGGGCAGGTGGTACAGGCCTAGCTGGGAACCCCAGGGCCCTCTGGGTCTCCTACCTCATGTTCTGCAGAAATGCCTCTTCTTCAAATCTTTCTGCTGCTGCTTGTGCTCTATCTTCTCTCCCCGCCCACCCCCGGCCCCCTCATGCACCATGTCGGGAACTTTTGAATTGGTCATTCTTAGCTGTTGTCAGTAATAAGATAGGGCCTTTGCTTAGGCCTCCAGGAGGGAGGAGGGGGAGTGGACACAACTAGGAGAAAAGAAAGAGAGGCGTGGCAGGAGGGTCAGCTTGGGAGAGAGGTGGGCCGTGAGAAAGAAGTGGTGGGCAGCAGACCCAGGGGGCCAGAAATGTCTGAGTCACCGCTTAACAGAAACCAGGACAAACCCGATAGACATCAGGCGGGAGACAGAAACTGTCTTCTGCCAGGCTCCCGCCTGCCTGGGCGTCTTTGCGTTCCGTGGGGGTGTGGAGAGAACAGAAGCGCATTGTAATGATGATCCCTTTCAGCTCCATCACACTTGAGACCTTTTGCAAGGTGCCCTGGTGCCCACCGCCCCCTGTTCTGCAACAGCCTGGTCCCAGAGTTTGGGGTGGGTCTGGAGAGCCCACTGCTGGGGCGGGAAACCATCAGGCAAGTGAGGGCCCCAGCAGGGCTGTGCCTGGGGTCCAGACCTCTGGATTTCTCATCCAATCAGAAAAATATGGAGTTGAAATAAAGGGAGAAGAGATTACATTGGTGAAAGTGGGCCAGGAAAATACAAACTTCAGAGACCAGATGGAAACCCCTCCACCGAAGAATTCTTGGACGCTGCTTCTAAGTCAGCCCTCCCTTCGACAGCGGGGACACTGACCCTGGCATTTTCTCTCTTTCAGGACCTCCTGTAAGTACTCCAGCTGCAGCCTGGGCTCCGTCTGAAAGACCTGCTCCCTGTTGGTAACCGGGCCCTGGGTTGGGGGGTGGGGGCGACCAGCCCCACTGTCCTCCAGGGGACCCCTATACCCTCTACAGATGTGTGCAGGGGAGTCCCTCCAGAATGTTCAAACAGGGAAGGAGGTTGCCATTTCACTCTCCACCCACTTCTGCACCCGTCTCGGGCCAGACAATGGTGCCCCAGGGCCAGCAGGTCCTGATTTCAATTTCATTCTGGAAGACTGTCTTGCCCCATTGTTAGTCAGCTCTTTGTCCCCTAAAGAAACAACTGGAGTCCAAGAAGCACCAGGTTTAGAGAGAAGAGCTCATCTCTAATCAGCTCTGGTCCTTGGAAGGCCAAAGTGTGGACAGCCCTTGGCAGTAGAATGTCCACATCACTGTGTGGGCAGCTCCCTTCTGGCCACGTCTCTTTGGTCAGCTCGCCGTCTTTATGTATGAGAGCCACTGAGCAGGTTGACCTGGGAGACAGCACATAAATTACAGGCAGCTGTTGCAGGCCTGTTGCTCAAAGGCCCAGGGCAGGGCAGGGGAGAACCTGAGAAGAACCGAAGGACACTGTATCCCTGAGCAATGGTTCAGAAAACAGGAGCACGTCTTCTCTGAGGACAGTATCCGATACCCCCAACAAAAGGCCCAGAGGGCACTAGGGGACCTGGGACTGGAGTTGAAAGCACCGAGGCCTCAGCATCAGATCTTTCTCAAGGTTACTGAAAGCAGCCCTCTCATCACCCTTTCTGGGAGAAGTCATTTCCATAGTCTCTGTACCTGTGAGAGCAGTCTGCTCTATGTGTAATAAGAGCAGTATTCAGTCTTCCACCCGGGCCCTGAAAGGTGTGTTGAGTGCAGGCTGGAGATCCTGCCCAGCGCCCTGCGTGCTAAGTCACAGAAGGTGGGAAATAATGTCACTCCCTGAAGGGAGGATGCATGATTTATCATGGCATATTTTGGATGTCAGATCTCAATTCCTGTCATCAATCTTCCAAAATAAACTCTGCCATAAGAAACTCCCATAAACCACCCGCTGCAAGTGGGCTGCTTTCCCCCTCCCCCTCTTTTTTGATGAAACCTAAAAGAGTCTTCACCTCCCCCACTCCTGGGACCTCCCTCCTCCACCACAAGGGTCCCTGCCTGACTTGAGGGCCTGTCCTCACCAGGAATGTAGCCTCTCCTGATCCTGTGCTGGCCTCATCTGTTCCGAGCAGGGTGGGAGCTGCCACTCCTGGGGGTTCTGCAGTCAAATGAGAAAGGAGGGTCCATCAGAGTCTCCCCCACTTCCCCTGCAAGTCTGGCCACCTCCAGAGACAGAGGCGAGGGAGGAACACAGAGAGTTCTCCTCCATCCTCGTCTGACACAGAAAAGTCCTCAATCCTCACCCAACTCTGGAACTTCAAGGGGGCGAGGAGGAAATGGGAAGCTGGCCAGGCTGGGAATCCCTCTAGCCTTGTTCTTGCTGCTTCCTGCGTGGGAAGAAAGCCAGTGGCTGGAGGCAGGAGGGATTGCAAGATGGCAGCTGGAGAAATGGCTGTCTGCCGCCCTCTGGGTGTATCTCAGGGCACCTCCTGGGTGGCTCTGTAATTCCAGTGGGAAGACTCAGGCTCCTGTGGGTACAAGGAGCCGGGGGGCCGGGGTGGTGTGGGCTGTCCCTAGAGACGGAGGATGGCTTTGAGTAGCAGCGTTGAAGTGATAGAAAGTAGAAAGTCTGTGGCTCCCACTGCACCAACCCTCATTCCAGGGCAGACATTGCTCATCAACTAGGTTTCATAACATAGTGTTTCAGTCACTAGCAACCTTTTGGAGTCATGCACAGATGACCTCTGTTGCCATCCCTGCACTAGATTGAAGAGAAAATTCTAAATTATGGAAGCTGTGAGAGTGAAATGGACGTCCAAGGGAAGTAGGGATGCCTCCTTCTCTGGAGGAGTATAGGGATATTGGCTACCCAGCTGATAGGGCTGGTGGAGTGTGATCCTTGCTGGAAGACTAGCGAACGCTACCTGTGCAGTAGGCACTACGATGTTTTATGTGTGATACAGTAACTACGAGCTTGGGCTCTGCAGCCAGACTGCCTGGGTTCAAATCCTGGCTCTGCTACTTCTTGCTGTGTGACCTTGGACAAGTTACCTTCCCTTTCTGTACCTCAGTTTCCTCATCTGTAAATTGGATATAGTATTAGCATCTGCCTCATCCAGGTGCTGTAAGGAATATATATAAAATTGTGTATGTGTGCGTGAATATATTTTCTACTCAGAATATATTCGCTCATTTAATTCCTAGAAACAGAGCAACGCTAGATGATTACCAAATGAGGAAATTATTATTCTGTGATGAATTTTTATTATTTCATTTCATTTCATTCTACCCCACCTATTTCAAGAGACACTTGGGGGCGACTTAAAAACTAGATGGGAGAATAATGAGAGAGGATGGGAAGCAGGGGCAGGAGGACAAGTGGAATCCAGAGCTGATGAACCGCAGATTCTGTGCCCGTGGGCCATGGCTTTGAGCTTCGTGGTGGTCGAGCAGAGAGGAGAGCCGAGCTATTGCAAGAATCAGGCTGCAGTAAAGATGGAGCACACTTGTGAACAGAAGAATTCCTGCCTCGGGAGCTGATGTTGTAAGACTGGCAGAGTGAAGGGGATTGAGATTGGCTCCATACCCACGAGGGCTGCCACCCAGCATTTCCCAAGGACCGGGGAGCTTGGTTCTCAGAGGGGAAGGGGGTGTCATTAACCAGTGCCTGCAGGAAGCCCTCGGGAGCAGGAACAGAGGGGTTGCCTGTGCTCACTCAGCAGCCCTGCAGCAGACAGACCCGTCTCTCAGTGACAACTCTGACCTCAGCTCCTGCTTGTACCTGTGGTTATGGGGAGAGCAGGGTGACTGGAGAAAAACTCCCTGACAGCAGAGTCTCGGGACGGGACCTGAGCTAGCTCCAAGGAGTTCCCCACCAGTCAGTCCCCTCTCATCTGATAGTCCTACTAGTGAGCATTTGTTTAGTGCTCGCTGTAGGCTCTGTGCTGAGTGCTTTACACACATTATCTCACTGGGTTCTAAGGATAAATATGATTGTTCTCCCATTTATGAGGTGAGGAAACGGAGACGCAGGCAGGCCAAGTAGCTTGTATAATGTCTGCCAGTAAGTGGCAGAGCCAGGATTCGAGGACAGTGACTAACTCCGGAGCTTGTGTGTACTGGCTGGTTACTAGATGCCTAGCCCCAGAAGCGCTCTCAGAGTGCTTTCTCCCCGGCCCCCCAACCGCCCAGAAGGAAGCCTCAGGGCAGAGTCTCAGCCTCTCTCTAGACCAGAGCTGACTGGACAGGACTTACTCTGATTTGCTTGATTCCAGAGCCACCTCCTTTGCATATTGCCATGATGATTATTATTAGTACCAATAGTACATTTCATTGACCATTTGCCTCTTTTTCGAGAGGATTTTAATCTGTTGTTACGCAGTCTTTTAGTTGGTGGCCAGAATTGTGGCAGGGAGGAATAGTAGGACTGTGGATAACAGGTGTAGGGAAGACAGAGCTGCGGTCTGTGAAGACAGGCTCCGTGAGCCACACAAGGACCCCACAGATGATAGCGTCCCGCTTAGCGCTGGCCTTCATGGGAGGGTGGTCTGAAGCTGGCTGGAGGCATCAAAGAAGGGAGGTTCACTGCCTCCCTCACTGTCCACCAGAGAGGGAAATGCACCATTCCTGCTCCAAGCCATGTGCTATTGCCTCAGATGGGGCCGGTCTAGTAGGAGCAGCCCCTGGCAGACCTGCCTCATCAGAGGTGTGGGTGACCAGCTCTGCACTGGCATCTGGCCTCTCCCGTGTGGCAGGACAGGGAACCCAGGTCAGAACCAGCTTACTGAGTGGTGGAGAGACTATTGCATGAAGACAGGAAACTTGCTGGTGATACCCAAAGCCTTGTAGTCCTTGAGTCATGAGAGACAGAGACATGGGAGGGGACAGTTTTATCTGCACCTCCCCTAGGCCTGAGGGAGAAGACTCTGTACTTGAATGAATGAATGAATGAATGAATGAATGCTAGAGCTGAAAGATGTTTCGTGACCAAGTCCCTCTCTTCATTTTGTTCATAAAATAACAGAACCTTCTAGAACAGAAATGAGTCTGAGGCCACACAGCTAGCTGGGTGTGGAAATGGTCAACATGAAGTTCACTCTTTTCCCTTTATTTCAGGGTCCTACAGGAAGACCTGGCATCCCGGTAAGCGGCTTTCATTTCTTCCTTGGTTTGGTTTGGTTTTGTTTTTCAGCGGCTGCTTTTTTTTGGAAATTGGAGTTTTGTTTATAGTCAGGGATCCATCAAGAAAGAAGAAACCACTGTATTCCAATTATACAGAATTATATTTAGATCTAGAATTACAAAAAATAATGAAGATTTGCTCAACTGCTGTAAGTGCTACAGGAACAAAATTTAGAAAAGCCGTCCCAGCCTGCAGCACCTACGCAGCTAGTTTTTAAAAAGCTGGCCTGCAGCGTACTTCAAATATCTGGCCATAACGCTCTTAGAGGGTAATGCTCTATTATCTTGGTCTTTCACTTTCTGTCTTTTCTTAAGCTACTGATTTTCCTGTGTGTGTGGCGGGGGGGGCGGGGGGCGGGGTGGTTAAATTATATTTTTAAATCTTTAAACTTCATTGAAGGAACATTGCACTCTAATATTATAGAGATTTAAATCCACATCCGTATATAATACATTCAGCTCACCACTCACAGTTCAGTTCTTCTCTTCTCCATAAAATTGCTTCCTTTTACTCGATTTGCCCACCCTCCCTCCCTTTCTTTTCTGGAAACCACTAATTTGGCCTTATAGACTTTAAGCCGATTTGTGTTTTATTCATCTGTTTGTTTTTCTATGCGCCACGTATGAATGAGATCACATTGGTTTCTTCTCTCCTCAACCCTTTGCATCTCTCTCATGCGCTCTTTCTCAATGTGAGGACTGGCTGGGTTGGGTGACCGCTCTTCTCCAGGTGTATCTTGCCTGCAGCCCCCGCCTCTCTGAGGCCTGGACAGGCCCCTGGGATATCTTGAGTCTGTAGCTGCAGCTTCCTGGTGTGGCCCCTAAATCCAGAAGCTGGATGACAGCATGCAGGTCCCTCCAAAGCTGGACTGAACTCCTGACCACTGTTCCTAGGATGGGAGGAGGGGTGGTCAGAATGGTTTCTTGGGCCTCCTTCGGTACCAGCTAAGATTAAGAAGACTGTCTCTGCTCTGTCCTATGCGTTCTTATTGGAGTAGATTCAAAAACGTTGATTTCCCCCATTACTATTTCTGAATCCTGGGGAGACAATGCCAAGTAATGATGGGGACTTCAAGAGCAAAGTAGAAATTGTACTAATAGCCATCTCTTAATGGACCTCAGTATGCTGCCCTTAGACTAATGACTCTTCATAAGTTTGATTTGTTCAACAACTCAGTGAAATGGGTGTGTTACACTCATCTTATAGATGAGGAAACTGAGGCTGAGAGAGATCAAATACCTTGTCTGATGGCCAAGCTTCGGTGTAGACCTGTTGGAGATCCACAGGAGCTGTATCATACATCACTCCATATAGCTGTTTCTATGGTCTGTGTTAGAAAATTTGAGAACCGTTTTTAAAGTCCTTAAGGCATTGCTCTGTGGAGTGCAGCCTGGGGCACAGATGCACTGAGTACTGAGTCGCATGGGTCCTTGGATGACGAATGACTCAGGCAAGATCCTCTGACCAATCAGAGGGCCGACCTGGGGCTGGCACCAGGCTGCCGGCCTTCCTGTGAGGAAGGTCACATCCACTGGATTCCTGACCCTTCTGTGCATCTCTCTTGCCCAGTTACTTCTCCTTTATTCACGAATTATACTGCAACCTCTTGACTAATCCAAGAGCTTCTAGAATTCTTGCCCAGCAGTGACTCTTTTAATGAAATGCATGTGGGAGAATGTTCAGCCTTGAAACTGTCCCAGTAAGTACGAGCCCTGAAGCAGAGAAGGATAGGGAAATTGGTCCCATGAAATCTAAGGAGGGGAAATCAGATGACTGGGAAGAACGTGGGCAGACTGTTATTTCTTTAAAAAGCATTTGGGGGCAATTCACAGAGCCGAGGCTGCTCACATAGTTTTCAGTCTCTGACCATTCCACGCCTGTCCCACACCCAAGCGTTTTATGGCCAGGGCTGCAAAGAACATCAGTTTTTAAAAAGACACCAAAACACACATCCTGAAATGTCATTCAAAAGCCCAAGAGTGAGTGGGCTGTGGGGATGTCACAGTGTATGTCCAGTGGGCCTGGTGCCCTCAGCAGGAAGGGCAGACACCCATCTGCAGGTCACTGGCCTGCTGATCCTTCCCCATGAGGGGACCCAGGAGTGGCCCACAAAAAGATTTGCTGATGTAATACAAAAAGTGTGAAGTACAAACATGTTTATAAAATGCACCAGCCCATGGTGGTGCTGGGCTTGCAACCCAGAGATACAGTAATGGGTCTCTCAGCAGGGTCCAGGCACTAAGTTAGCATTCCAGAAATTTCTTTCATGGTATCCACCCAGCAACCTCATGAGAGAGGCAGGTGATTCTGGAGGCTAGGGAACAGTGCTGCATTTGTGACCTGTTCTGCTGCCTTGTCTCTCTTTAGCAAAGACACCTTAGTTTTGACAATATATGCATAAAATGAGTCACATTTCAGAGCTGACTGCTATTCTCTGGTATCTCCACCTACATTTTGGGACTCTAACTGTCCTCCAGGCATATTGTTTCAGTGGGATTAGCAGACAAAGAATCATTCCAGTAATGCCCACACCCTCAGGGGGTCCCCCACGTTTAGCTCTTTCCTGCCTCCAGACCAGGATAAACACCATGAGATTTTCTGTCCCCCTTGCAGTCTGTCTCCTGGGATCCTAGCAAAGTCCAGGCCCCACCCCCAGATTTTATGGTGCCGGCACACGTATGATGGCAAAAAAATATTTTCTACTAAAGGGGGAGGAACGAAACTTAATAAGCAGATCTGCAGAGTGAGAAGATGTAACCTCTGGCTACAAAACAAAGTGGTTCCCTCTGAGCATCTGAAGCTCATGATGTGGCTGAATCCACATGGCTCACAGTCCTTGCTGTTGGCCCGGGTCGTGGCCGTGAGTCAGAGGGCCTAGGAGTTACTGAGGAGGGTGGGCACTGCTTCCCAACTCTGGTAAAGCCAGATCTAAAGAAGTGATTCATGTATTTGTCACCTGGGAGCTGCCACTCATCATTCTCTGTGCCTCGATGCTGAGTGTGCTGGTCATAGTAGAATGGATTGTGAAAATGGAAGTCAAAGGGAAGAAAGGCAAGGCCTTGGACCCCATATCAAACACATAGGGAAGCTGAGGCCTGGGATGAGGACCAGACTCAGACCTTGGGGCTCTTTCCACAGCACCATGTCTGAGTACAGATAATGATGTTGCTTGGGGACAGTCCAGGGAGCCAAATGGGCAAGCTCACCCACATGACACTTGACCATTATCTCCACTGCCCATGTGAACCAGGTGTTGGGTGCACAGCTGGCCCATGGGCCCTTCACATACTATCCAGCCCCATTCACTTCTAATTGTTTCTGCCTCCTTCATCAGGGGGACAAAGGTGCCATTGGGATGCCCGGACGTGTGGTGAGTTGGTAACCTTGGGGACTGTTGCTTGCTTCTCTGTGCTGGCCTGTCCTCCAAGCCTTGACAAGGTGTTGCCTGCCCAGCCCAACCAGGGACCAGACCTCTCCCCTCTTTCCTCCCCTGTTGCTTCAGAGTTTTATTTCAGTCCCTCAGCTCTTGCAATGCAGCCGTATTCTCCAGAGAGCCTCCATGGCAAATGAAAAATACAAAAAGCTGCATGAAGAAAGCTTCTTACAGATCAAATACTGGGTGCAGCCACGTACCTCTTGACAGCAAGAGGATTCCCACCCCTCCTGGCAGCCCCCGTCTGATTTATAGCTGCTCAGGTAGCCATCTCCCATCAAGAGCAGCAACAGATGAGAGAAATGCCACCTTAAAATGCTCTACAGAAAGCCACTTCCAGAGGCCCCAGACAGACCGGAAGGTGGTGAAGACAGGACTTGCTTCCAAATAGTCCTCCAAACCCCCACCAGGAGACGGAGGGTAAAACTCGCAAAGTTTTCTGCCCAGAAGTGGAGATGGTAAAGGGGAAGGACACAGTTTGATAGGGAGCATATTCTCAGAAATGGAAGGAGTCTGGGACCAGGGCTTGCCTGGTGACTTTGTGGGGATGGTCTCTAGGGGCTGGACAAGGCAGCCTAAGGTAGTGCAGTCCACATGCTGGCACTGCCACCACTCAGGCTCTGGGACATGCCTGTGTTGCTCTCTCCACCTGACCTTGAACTTCCCTCCAGCTGTCAGCCTCGACCTCCACTCTGGCTGCCCAGTGCCCCCCCAACAACTATTCACATCATTCACACGTGTTCTTTGTCTCAGAGCCCCCCTCCTGGACTGGGTTGGCCTTAGGTCTGGCTGAGGCATCCTTGCACGAGTTTACGTGTCTGGTGTGTGCCTGGCACAGAGAGAAGGTATCCAAATCCCAGCTAATGCTTGAGAGCGCTAACTGCATGTTGGGCATAGCGCAGAGGTGACATTAGCTCATTTGGTTCTCACAAGAACTGCGAGGCAGGCACAATTTCCACTCCCATTTTTCAGATGAGAACACTGAGGTTCAGATGTTAAGCGTCTTTCCCAAAGTCACACGGCCAGGAAGAGGCTGAGAAGGGACTTGAACCAAGGCAGCCTGACTTCCAGACGTGTACTCTTGGCCCTAATAAAGCTGCCTCCTGTCCCCATGGACATCACAGCTCTGAGGAGATCTGATCCTCAGAGTGATTTCAGAGTGCCTAGGACGTGGGACATTTTTGAGGTGCAGGGCACGTGTTCCAGATCATAGAGCTCTAAGCTCCACCCAATCACTGTCAAAGCACAGAGGTGAGGCACCTGGGGACACCCACGTGGGGCCCTCTCACCACTCCCCTATCCCTTGCTCCAGGTCTCATCTCTAAACTCTGAGTCCCCCAGGCCTCCACAGGGCCTATCCCTCGCAGAGCAGGGGGCCATCACTCAGCCAGACTCCCCAGGTGGCTCGGATTGTGGTGTGTGGGCCTGAGAATCTCTAGCCTGGAATCAGCCCTCTGAGCCTCCATTCTATCAAGGAGTACGTTGAGATTCTGTTTCCCAGGACTGTGCTGGAGTGTGTCTGTGCCCGAGCCATCAGACACCAGTGCTAACAGGCGTCTACCCTGAGTCCAGCTGCCAACTGCAGGGAAGGCGGCAAAATGCAAAGCATTACCGGGCCTTCCCCTTCCTTCCTCCTTCATGGACCTGTGGGCATGCCTCCCTGGGAGGTGTCCTAATTCTGACCACAGTGGTGAGGGCCAGAGGAAGAGAGGCAGGACACCTCCCTGTTTCCTTAGGACACAGGCTATTTTCAAGCTACTTTGGGGCTTTCCTGCTGCTTGTACTATTTTAAATGTGACAATGGGCCCATTTGGCTGCCCAGTGGGAGTTCTGGCATGAGCCACCTGATAAGGACTGGTGTAGCCAAATACCTGATTGTGTGAAATCCCTGATTTTTCCTGGGTCCACCAGGGGTGGCTTCACTGTCCCTGGAGTAGGATGGGGTGGAGCTATCTATCCACTGGTCACTGTGGTTCCAGGGACACTGGGGAAAGGCCCAGTTTGCCCTGTAGCCATCCTCCCAGATGTGTGTCCTTTCCAGCCATGTGACTCCATGCCCTCGCCTGCCGTCTTGCCTGGCCAGCCCTCACCACTTCTGCTGTGTCTAACGGCAAAACTTTGTGCTTGGTGCTGCACTGGGCTTTCAAGCCAGCTTGACCGCCCCCCTCACAACACAGTCCTTGGGAAGCCCCCAGCCTCAACCCCATCCCTTCCCACCTCACGGTACCCAGCAGCTGAGGCCATGGCTTCTCTGGAGATTTTCTGATCGGGGTAGTTTCTCTCTCTCTCTCTCAATTTCTCTATGTCTTTGTCTCTGTCTCTCTCTCTAAATCACTGTCTCTCTCTCTCTCTGTCACACACACACACACACACACACACACACACCCTGGTCCCCTTAAGCCTGAGCTGCTTTTTCTCTCAGTGTTCTGCTGCGGCTGACTGGCGGTGACGCAATAGCCATCTATGAGCTGTGCTTTTGGACGGGGGACGTGTCTTGTGTCAGCATCTGTGTTGTGTTTTATTTCTTATTTCACGGTGATTCCCTTCGTTTAGTCCTAGCACCGCTAACCTGGGTTCTCTCGTGTGTGTGCCTCTCTCATCCTCTCTTTTCTCTCCCCTCCTGCTCTCTTCCTTGCACCCCAGGGAGTAAAGGGCCAACCCGGAGAGAAGGTGAGTCCATGCATTCCCCCTCTGCCCTGCGTGCCTGCCAACCTCGCCTCCTCTTCTGCCCGTGAACTCTGGGCAAGCACGTTCAGAGGCCCCCACCCCGCTCAGCCCACCTCCCACCACACAGGCCCCAGCCACCGGGCCTGCTCTGCCCTCGCAGTGTCGCATGACCGACTTTCCTAACAGCTTCCACTGTCAGGCAGGAGGCTTGGCATTCCTGGGCTAAGAGGGTCTCCCCTGCCCCGCAAACTGCCTGTGGCCTCTTCTCTCTGATTCCAGGCCTAAGGCCATTTCCCTTCCCAGGGCACAGATTGTACCCCGGGGAGCTCTGTGTGACCATTTCTTGCCCCAGCCCACCACTGTGGCTTCAGACTTAGAGGCTCTTTTTGGACTGCACGGGGGACTGGCTAGGAGACTCCCAGAGTTCCAAGTGGAGCCCCCTGACCAAGAGACGGTCTTAGAGCCCCAGCCTCGAGGGTTCTAGAGGAGCTAGACAGAGCACCGCATGTAAGCAGCTCCCTTTACAGGAGAAAACCGAGGTCAGAGATGGGGTGGGGTTCGCCCAGGCCCCACAGTATTGTGAGCAGGAGACAGAAGCCAGACCCCTGGTGCCCGGCTTGGGACTCCCGTGCCTGTACATGGCAGCGTCTCTTCCTGCAGCCGAGTCTCTAGAAGAGTAACACCGGCTACAGTAATAACTATCACCATGAACTAAGTACAAACGATGGCAGGCACGGTGTTTCTCCTTTTTTTGCCCCTGTTCCCAGTTAACACAGACACAGCCTTTCCAATGAGGCTTTAATATTCCCATTTACATGAGAGGGAATAGTCCCTCCGCCAGGAGGGGTGGGTTCATGGGGGGCACAGCCTCCTGCCCTCCTCACAGCAGGCATGGCCTTGGTCCTTCTGCCAGAGCGCCAACTCACCCCATCTGTGTGCCATACATCCTTTGTCCTTCCTCATTCTGTGGCCCCCTCCCCACCAAGCACGCACACACACGTGTGCTCACACACACATACACACCAACACAAATGTAGCTAACTGGCTCGACTGCCCTTGGTCAGCATTTCGAGCTCCCAGCCCACTCAGCCCCACAGCACCCACCCTGTAGGAGCTGAAAATTCTGCCCAGGCCTTAACCCCTCGGTGGCATCCTCATACCAGGACTAGATTTGCAGCAGCTGCCGCCCCCAGGCCCAGGTCTACTGGGCCTGCTCAGCAAGTGTGTGTCTTCTGCTTCCAGCAGCTCCCCTGTGCTCACCAGTTGCAGGCGGGCAGCCACAGGGGTATTTAGGGGAGGAAGCTTGGGGGCTTTGAAACTCGGGTGGGCTGGGGCTGGTTGGAGAGTGCCCAGGGCAGGGCCACAGAGGGAGGTTGCTGGGACCTGAGCAGCCATCGCTCAGTGGCCCATGTCCCCTCCCACACCTTGCTGCCCTCTTGTCCGTATCTGTGCTGTGTCTGCTCTGGTCAGGGGTCCCACTGCCCTCTTTCCCTGCCCTTGCTCACATGATTTCATTCCTCTGCTCCTCTCCCACTCCTCCCATCCTTCCCGAATGTTCCATCCTTCCCCTGTATGCTCCCTTCTTGATGTCTTCACCTTTCTTCACATCCTCCCACCCTTCTTGTCTTTGGGACTCTGGCTCACCCCGATACCCTTTCCCGCCCACTAACACCTCCCTTGTCTCTTCTTTTCCCTCCCTTCTGCCCTAATACTACCTGCTCCCTCTCTTCTCCTTCCTCTCTCCACAGGGGTCCCCAGGAGATGCTGGGATGTCCATCATCGGTCCCCGTGGTCCCCCTGTAAGTGGTTTTTTCTCTTCTTCCCTGGGGTGAATTAATGGGGTGGAGGAAGCCCAAGCTCTGGTCATGCCTCTGAGTGTGGCAGCCACCACATGCGATGTGGTCCCCAGGCCGGCCTCGGTGCTGCTGTTGATGTTAAAGAAAGTGGCCTGACTAAATATACCTAAATTAAAGCTTCTCGAGAGGGCTCCAAGGACCTGGCCTCTAGCCGCAAGGACAGCAGCTGCGAGGCGGCCCGGCTGTTTACAGATAGGGGAGCAAGGGCCAGCTCCTCTCGTGTGGGGGGCGGGGGGGACTCCAGCTGTCCAGGGACAAACCTCGTTTCCAGAAACCCAGGTACCCAGAGTCTGGATTCGCTGACCCAGGCACTATTCCTGGTCTTGGCAGAGGCCCAATGCACCACCCCTCTGAAAGGCTCCTTTTAGTGCCAGCACTCTGTCCTGTGGCTTAGTGTCCAGGGGCTCAGGAAAATCAGTGGCACTGCCTCTCAAACTTCCCTAGGGACCAAAAGGGGGATGACCCTGGAAAATATTGACTATGAGAAGGAAGACTGGTTGATTATCTCAAAGACAACAATGAACTTAAATAAAATCAATAAATGTCAAGGTAGAAAGGACCTCAGCGACGTTGTAGCACCCCCACCCTTTCCAGGAGTCTGAGAATAGCCCAGCGGGTGAATGAAGCCCAGCCTTCCTCCTCCCCTGCCTTCAGTGGAGAGAGCCAGGAGGAATCAGGAGCTTCTCCTACCCATAGTGTAGGGAGGGCTCAGAGAGCAAATTGCTAAGTGATGTCAGAGGAAGGAGGCAGTGATGAGCTCTGCAGCCAGGCAGGGCTGTGCCCACCTGGGGGCTGAGAGGCAGAGCCAGTCAGGGCTGCCAGGAGACTAGGGAGACCAAAAAGGGGAGTCCAGCTGGCAGGCAGATTCGGGGCCGGGGCTGGAGGCAGGGTCTCAGGGGCCCTGTTGTGAGGTTTCCTCTAGGTTTGGACTGTGAGGATCATGCTCAGGGCTAGCACATGGCACTTTCTCTGGTAGGCAGTATCCTAAGACCTTTGCACATATTAACTCAATTTTCACAAGAACCCCACAGGTAGATACTATTATCGTTTTAGAGATGAGAAAAGCAAGGCACAGAAGGGACGAATGACTTGCCCCGGGTCACACACTGGAGTGTGGTCACTTGGATTTGCTCACTCAGCCTGGGCCATGTGTCTGCACTGAACCCCCGCTGTATAGCTGACCACAGGCCACCAGGCACAAGGTCACCATCCTCTGTATTCCGGGCTCACATAAAGGCTGCCTCTATGGGCTCTAAGTCTCCTGCATATTGGGGGACCCAGGGCATGGGTGCCCGGAGCCCCGTAGTTCCTGATGAAGGTGGTGTAGAGCCAGGGGACCACTAGGAGATGGGCAGGTCACAGAGAAAGAAGACAGTCTCCAGGTTCTAACAGCAAGGACTGAGCCTGGGTGGCCTGTGGGGAGAGCAGAGGAGCACCGCGGAATGCAGGCTTCTAGTCTCCACATGTGTATGCCTCCTGCTCTGACCACAGTGTTCCATTGTGTCCATCATGCTGGGCCTCTCACATCTGTCAGCAGCGTGTCAGCAGGCTACCTGACAGTTGTTGAAAAGGTCCCCCTGCTGGGCAGTAGTTTAGGGGTGATCATCTGCCTCCACGCTTCCTGACTTCTGGTCCAGCGTGCACACGCCCAGTCAGGAGTGCACCTGCCACGCAGGATTTCATTCCCCTGGTGAGAAGTGCCACCCTTTCAGGAAACAGTGATGGATTCTAGCTCCTGGGCACCTATGGCATCCCAGGTCCTGTGCTGAAAGCCCATATATTTGCAGGTCTCCTCCAGTCCTCCCATCAAAGCAGGCCCTGCCAACTCATTTTACAGAGAAGGAGACAGTTCCCTAACTCACCGTGGTCACCCAGCTAGTCAGTGCTGGAGTTGAGGCTGGGCCAGATCAGCCTCATTCCAAAGCCAGTGTTCTTGCCCCAATACTCCCTTCCATATTTAAAACGATGCTCTTTTATATGGCATTGACCTAAAGGGGAAAAAACCGAATTCTCCCTGTGGGTACCATGTTGGCACTAGACAATTACATGGTGGCACCGTGTCAACTTTGGCCTGTGTAAGTGACCATCACCCACATGATTGGGGCCACGCCTGCTGTGTCCTTGATAAACACCAGAGCCGCCCCCTCTGGTCCTCCCAAGAAGCCACCTGGAGCTGGCGAGAGCAGGACATGGGGAAAGACAAAGAGGCTATTTGTCACTAAGGGGTAAAGGTCAAGTGTGCAAGCCTCCTGTAGCTGGGGATGATGGGAACCAGGTGGCTTTCCACTCAGCCAGGAAGGGCCCAGAATAAATGTTGCTAATAAGAACCAGCCATGGTGCCCTCGGGAGCCACCTGCCTCCTCTCTTGGAGCCTGATAAACTACCCGAGCATTCCACTCATATGTGGAATATGATGAAATGAAACAAGTGAGCATACAAGTCCCAGCAAAGATAGCAGGACTCTGGACTGGTTATCAGAGTGAGGAGGGTGAGGGTGGCGCAAAGAAACACTGGGACTCTGGTGGTGTGTGTGGTGTGAAACAGACTGAGATGCAATTTCAGTAGCCTAAAAGGAATTTAGCATTGTGAACTAAAGAAATAATAAATATTTCTATTGAAAAGAGTATTTGTCACAAGGACAGACATCTCCCCCGTCTCATGTTAGTTGAACTATCGTCATGAGTAGGGGTTTGAGATAAAACACTGCATCCCTTTTTTGTGACAGGTAGAGAGCATAGTTCCTTAAATTGATGTCCAATAGAACTAACATGAAAATGTTACAGAATCCCTTTCCTAAGAAGAGTGAACATTTCATTTTACAAAATTTAAGAACTCTCTGCTCAGAGCCAATGTGATCACTCAGCTTCCCTTGAGGCGTCACTGTGGGATTCTGGCCTTGCTCTGGCAGCCTCTGAATGGAGTTACCATATTTCCAGGATTCTTTCCAGCATGGAGATCAGGCAGGTGAGGACAAGAGAGACTAGTCCACAGAGTGAAGCTAAACAGGACACTGACATCTAAATGTCACTGCTTAGATGTTAAATGTTCCGTAGGTCAAATCTTTGTTCAACAGCAACAGCATCAAAATGGCCCAAGCAAAGGGGAACCATCCAGGCACTTTGGAGAAGGATGCTTCCCATTACACGAGGCAGAATGCTGGAGCAGTGTGCCCTGCTAGCCCGAGGGGAAAGTAGGAGCCTGGACACCTCTGGCTGGCTCAGCAGCCCCTGGGAAGTTTCCCTGCCACTCTGGGAAATGACCCATCCCGAGGGGTGCTTGCTCCCTCCCTCAGCCCCCAGCATCTCTTCAGGCCAGGAGGGGCTTTGAACCCTCCTCTTTGAGGAGATGCCCCACACCTGATCAGTACACCAGTTGAATGTATCGAGTTCTTCATTATTCATTCCACTAATATTTGTTAGGCCCCTACTACATGCTAGGTAGACAGTGACAACCTGACCACAGTCTGCTTGCCTTTTTGCAGAGAAACCAGCAATCCCACAAGCAATTATAATGTAGTCAGTGCTCAGCTGAGGGTGGTGAGGTGCTGTAGGGACAGAGGAGTCACCTGATTTGAGGTGGGTCCAGGTCAGGAAGGTTTTCAGGAAGAAGGGGTAAGTCAATCATAATCAAGGTAGATCAGAGATTTCCCACATAGCAAGACTTGAGGCAGGAGAGTTTTCTATAAATTACAGGAAAAATGGGAACAGTTCTTTCTAGAACCAAGAAAGGGGAAGGATGGTGAGAGGTGAGGTGGGTGAGGGAAACAAGGGCCCAGGGCTGAAGTTAGGGGTCGGGACTTCTTCCTCAGGGTGGTGGAGACCTCTGAACTGAGGAGAGATGTGATCGGACTTGCCATTTAAAAAGAATGAATGATCCTCCCAGTGCCAGCGTGGGGCATGCTTAGACAAGGCTGAGGGTAGGCACTGGCTAGAAGGCCCTTGCTTTTTCCCAGACCTGGATGGAGCACAGTCAGTGGGGCTGGTAGGAGGGTCGGACTGGGGAGATGTTTTGGAGGTGGAATGGACAGAACTCTGATGATGAGATGGAGGGGGAAGGAGGAGTTCAAGATGACTCCACAGTTCTGATGAGTAATGGAGTAGTAGCGTATCCTTCCCAGAGGAGCAGAAGATTTTGCCAGGGGAGATGAGTTTAATCTAACCATGATGAATTTGTCATGTCCTTGCAACCATCAAGGGAGGTGCTTGGCCCTCCATTTGCAGGTGGAGGTCAGTGCTGGTGTGCTGCTCTTACCCCTAGGGACAGGTGGTGCTTACCCAGCCCGGCGCCGAGTTCAGGGACAGGCATCAGTAGCCTGAAGTCAGCCACAGAGGAAGTATGTACACAACAGAAAATGGCAAATGCTATACAAAGCAGGACTCTCTTCTCCCTCTGTCCCTCCCCTTGGCCCCCACTCCCCCTCCCCAGCCAGTGGTTACACTTTTACCAGCAGGGTCCCCTGTGAAAGATGGTCAGCCCTGACCTGTCATGTGGGAAGCAAAAGGAGGCAGGTTCTGGCAAGTACACAGCTGAGCCTAGGAAAGGAAGACTTCTCGTGGCTCACTCTAGCCAGAAACATGGACTATGAGCCTCGTCTGTCCGTGCTGCCTTACCCAGAGCAGGTGGCAGATAGGTTGAAGGTAGGGAGGCATAGACATCAGGACCCACTTCCAAACAGCGGGAATACACTTGTCTCCTCGCCACCCTGGCCTTGAATTACAAGAGGAGATTTCGAAGAGCAATGCAAAGCTTCTCTGTTCTTGTATAGAAGACATAATATTGATCCATAAATTAATTTACAAACATTTGTAAATTGAATATAATCCTAATTCCCATGAAAATGTTATGGAGTTGGGAGTCCAACAAATAATATTCCATTTCACTTGGGAGAAAAATAACCTTGGGAGGATGTTGGGAAATTTCTGAAAAATAGAATAAGGGGATAAGGAAAAGGGGATTCAAAAATCAAAATGAGTTGTAGACACAGAGCAAGAGGGACAAGAAATAGAACAGAATGAGGAGATAAGAAATAAAGCCATCTGGGAATTTGCTCCATGACAAAAGTCTCATTTCACAATAGGAAGAGGAAAATAAATTGTTCAGGAAATGATGCTGGAACAACTGAGAAACCTTTTAGAAGAAGGTAAAACAAGAACAAACTTTAGAAAATAAAAGCTGAATCTCTAACCCATTTGCTACAGCAGGATAAATTCCAAAGGAATAAAATACTTTGATGTAAAACATGATACTGTAAAATACAAGGATAAAGCATGAACAAACATTTCACCATTTTGAACAGGGGAGGCCCCTTGGGAGAGGACGCACCACCCAGAAAATGCAGGGAAAGATTGCTAAGTGTGTCAACATAAATGCAGAACATCTTATGGCAGAAAGTAGGCTGTAAATAAAAGCGAAGACAGTGACAGTCATTTGTGCCGCAAATACTCTTTCCCTTTCGGCATTTGTCTTTGAGTCTTTCCAATTTGGCATAAAAGTTACCGCTTTTGACAAAAAGCTTTCTAAAAAAGAAAAGACAAACAACTAACAGAGCAGATCAAGAAGGGATACAAACAGGAACCTCATCAATAACGAGGAGGAGATGAACATCAGAAGAGCCGTCCACTCTCAGCATATAATTGAAGAGTTGAGCATTAAAATCCACTCCAAGCCTCTCCAAGAGCCTTACCCAGGCCCCACCAATTCAGGCAGTGGGATCCCAGTTTCTCCTTGGTCAATGACAGCTTTCTCCCAAGGTCCCCGAAAAAGCCTTGGTTTGCCTTAGGTTTGGCTCGCGTTGGAGAGATGCAGCCTGCTTCAGAGCAGGCTCTGTAATTAGCAAACCGTGTGATTATCTCCACCGTGTAAACATGATCTGGAGTGAGACTGCAAGATGTTTCTTGGAATCCTCTCCCGCTGACCTTTTCTTTGGGCCTCTGAGCCTTCAGCATAGTTGAAAGTTTACACTGGGAGGTCTCTGAGGTTACACTGCACGGTTTCCGGGTTTTCTCCTTAGTGCTATTCTTAGCATCACTTATCCTTGAGAGGAGAGAAGCCGGGGCCCTTCTGACACACGAGTGGCATCCCCTCCCTCTTGCACTCTGGGTGCCTGCCACAGCCCTTTCTGAGCCTGCAGCACACTGCTGCTCGCTCCCAACAGGCACCCTGACTGCAGGGTCCGCATCCCAGTCAGCCATGATCTCTGCATTCGTGTTCACAGCTTCACTCAGGCAGCCTGAAGCTGTTTCAGGCTCACAGAAGAGGGATCCAGAGAAATCTTCTGGATAGGATCTGATCGTGTGGCTGCTTGGCAAAGGCAAATCTGCATGGGACCTATAGCATCAAAATCAACCTTGCGTTATTCTGGTAACTCCTCCGTTCAGTTCAATCTGTAAAATTCCGATGATGGAAGTCACCTTTCCCATAGGTTTCACAGAAATAATTGAATAAATTCATTGATCTATGAGTTTATACTGTGATGCTCACCCTACAGATGAGGAAACTGACACACAGAAAGCCTAAGCAACTTGCTCAGAGTTACTGGGCCGTTGTTTGTGGAGGTAGGATTAGAATTCAGTCTGCCAGACTCAAAAGTCCAAGCTCACAAAGAGATCGTGGCCATCTTGATCGAAGGGAGACTGCAAGCAGGTAGACTCGTAAAACAGATGGTGTATCCAGGGCAAGGTGGCGAGCCCGTGTGGCTGGTCAAAGAGAAGGTGGGAAGGTGAGGCAGAAAAGATGCTAGAAAGCTGGATGAGGTGGAATGGAGGATGAGCTTGAATTATGTAAGTAGAAGAGAGCCCTCGCAGTTCTTGAGAGAGGAGGACATGACTCGAGTTCCTTAGCTCTCCCCTACCCTTGCCCTAGGTCAGCCCTCCCTATGCCTAGTCTTCCCAGCCTTGTGCTACTTCTGACCTCAGCACACCTGAATCATGGCCAAAGACCACTGGGCTATAACCCATGAGCCTACTTCCTGTCTCCAGTCTGAATATCCATCTGTTTTGCACTCTGCACCTGTGGGAAAACAGGTATGGATTGCTCTGCATCCACAAAACGTGGAGAATCCAATGGTGGCCCAGCTGCTAGGAGGGCCTGCTGGCCAGGGCGCAAAGAAAGTGAGTAGGCTGGCCTGCTGTGGCCTAAAAACACACATTTTGAAGGGCAAGTCCTGAGAGCCAAATCATCCCTAGATAAGTGGCCATGAGCAATGACTATAAATAAAAAGGACCTAGTTTCCTGCGAGCTGAGTCCCCACTGTCTTCAGTCTCCATCTACTTGTTTACGTAGGAGGTTCAGAGTGCACACAATAGTGAGGGACTCTCCTGGGGGCTTCTTCCCAGGAAGACCCAAAGGAGGCTGGTTGCCGCCACCTCTTCCTTTTCCATCCCCAGTCCCTGGAGATTTCCTGTGACATTCTGCTTCCATCTTTATACCCACTCCCACCAGCTCTCCGTGGTGAGCATCTCCCACAGATACTCCCAGGAGTGGGGGTGAAGCATGGACCCTCAGGGAACAAAGGTAAGCCAGGGGATGAGAGATTCACTCAGTTCCCACCCAGCCTCACTCCTCTCTGTTCTTCGCAGGGTCAGCCCGGCACGCGAGGATTTCCCGGATTTCCGGTAAGCGGGGAGTGGTGAGGTGAGCAGAGCTCCTGGTGACCCCTGGGCCTGTCCGGGTTCAGCTTCCTGTGCAGCCTGTCCTGACGCTGCTCTTGTCCTTCCAAAGCCTGGTTGTGATGGACCCTCCCGCAGCCTTTCAGAAAGAGTAGCTCAGCCTTTGGCTTACAGTGCAAGAGAGGGCAGGGAAATAAGTCCTGAATAAAGGACAACAGAGAAGGCCGGTGGAGTCCCAGGTAGGTGACACACAGCAGGACACTGGAATATGACAACGCATTTCAGGGAAGCAACCTGGCTTTGAGAAGAGATCCCTCTGGATGTCCCTTGACACCTGCATAAGGGGCCCAAGGCAGACTCTGAGACAGAGGGCACCCCTTTCTCACAGGTCTCAGTGCTGGCCAGTCCTTGCTCTAGGTATGCGCATCTACTCTCCCTTGGAATGAGGAGGGGGTCCCTGATAGCAGTGAGGACTGCCACCTGTCAGACGCGTTGCATTCATTCCACTCAAGGACTCTTCCTGGAAGGTTCTGTTATTCTCGTCCCTGTTTTAAAATGGGAAACTGAGGCTTAGGGTTACCCATGTATACATAGCCCATAGCTATGAACCCTCACTGCCCCGCTGCCCTGCTGCCCCGCTGCCTGTCTGGCAGGAGACTGTGACCCTCCGTCTTGACAGCTGACCTCTTTCTGCTTTCAGGGTCCCATTGGGCTAGACGGCAAACCGGTGAGTGGACCCTCTCAGACTCTGGGCTCCTCGCCCACTTGGTGGAGGTCCCTAACGCAGTCTCTTAATCTTTCTGCAAGACCCTGACTTCTAGAAGCTTTAGATAGAACCAACATTACTGAGACAAAGTCATGCCAGCGGGAAGGGGTGGAGGGGCCATTTGAATGAATTGCCCCTGACCCTGTGGGCTTCCCCAGAGCACAAGTCAATCCATGGCTGTCAAGCTGGGCTCCCAGCATTTGGAGCAAGACTGAGCTGGGGCTAGGAGTGAGGCTAGGAGGCAGCAGGGAAAGAGGAGTGGAGAGCCTAGCCCTTGACCCCCGAGAGGAGCTGGGCTTTTGCTGACATGCTCGCCCACCAGAGCCAGCGGTGTGCTTCCTGCTCTCCCATTCTTCTTGGGGTCTCCCATGCCTGTTGAGACCCCACACACACCCGAGTCCAGTGGGAGGCTGATTCCCCATCCGTCACTCTTTGTTCATTTCAATCCTTTTGACTTGGCTTCAGACACACACGTTAAGGGGGAAAGGTGATCCCTCCCCAGTCCCAGGAGGAGTGAGATGGAGGCAATCTGACCTTTCAGTGCCTTCAGAGGTGCCCCCAGGAGTGAAGGCAGAGATGCCAATGCCAACCCCCTCCTGAGCAGCTGACCCCCGCCAGCCCACCTGTCACTGGCCCATGGCAGACCAGGCCAGAGCTAAGTGCAGCGAGGGGCCTGGTCCTCTGCCCCATTTATCTCACAGGATCCAGTTCCCTGTAATCTGTCTGGGTGTGTGTGGGGCAGGGTTAGTGTCCGGAGACACCACACTCCTCATTCTGTTCTCCAAGGGCAAACAGCTGCTCAGTACAGCTCAGCAAAGGGTAGTGGGTGGTGTCCGGGCCTGAGTCAGTGGACAAGTGAAGAAGAAAGAAATGTGTAAAATGGGCAATCGGTGATGGAGGGAGGAACCGCCTGTGGCAAGGTACTTTTGGTCACCCAACAATGTACTGGCACTCACACACTTTTCCTTCCAGGGCTACCCAGGACCAAAAGGGGAGATGGTAAGACCCCAGCTTTCCTGCTTTCCCTGGAGGGGTGGGGTCAGCCTGGCCCTCATGAGTCAGACAAAGGAAGTCAGCAGGGGCAGTGAGAGTGGCTGTCCTCAGGGTCACTCCCCAGCTATGTACAGCGCATCCCTCTAGGCCCTCAAATCAGTGCTGGGAGAGAGATGGGCAGAGGCCTGTCCACCTGATGAGAGAGGACAGGGCAGTCCAGAGAGAGCCACATCTGGCCTTCGTCACAGGGCGTTGAAGGCTAACTCATACTCCGAACTGCCACTCACTAGTGCCTTGGGATAAGCACCCCCACGGGGGGTGTGGGGAGCCCATATGTACGCCTATCATATGTCCCACTTTAAGCAGGACAGTGCTATTGTTTTCCATATTTCCCAACTGTCAACGTTGTCCTGCTTTTAATAAACCAGGCCCATCTGTAATGCAGAGTAATGGGTAGTTGCATTGTCCCGGGCCCAGTCTGTTGAGGGACCCCATCCCGTTTTGTTCCATTTTGAAATATGCTCAGCCTACCCACGTGGCACTTCCTCTAAGAGAGGACCACTTCTCTGTCACTTGATTTCCCCAGGCATGCTCTGTTCTGGGCTCCAGGCACTCCTGCCCCAACTGAGCACGCCGGGGGCACAGACCGCGGCCCCATCTTTCTCCAGGCCCCTTCCACTCTCTGCAGGGCCTCTTCAAGGAATCTGCTGTCTCTTCAGTCTCCCCCAGGCCACCTCTTCCTCATCATAACCTGTGTTCCAGGTCTTATTAGGACCTTCTTTGACAACTATGGCAGCTGCTGCTCAGAAAGTCTAACTAAAAAATTGAATTAATAGCTCATTTAGACTCCTATTTGGTTTGGCATAAGGACCCTGAGCTATTAATTGAATTAAAGCCTGAAGTAATATAATCAGGGGGCTTCCAAAGCAGGCTCCCAACCAGGTTCTCGAACCCCTTGCTCCACATTTTTGCCTCTCTCCCTCCTTACTGCCCTCTTACTGCCCTACCTCCTTCCTTCCTTGAACACGCTTGTACTGTGCAGCTACCATGTGCTGGGCACTGTGCCACGAGCCAGGCATGCAGACAGGAGCCAAAAAGACACTGCACTTGCCACCTGGTAGCCCACAGTCTTGTGGGGGGAGGCACACATTTATAACCACGTGCATAAAGAACACATGGCCTTTACAATAAAAACTATGAAAGGCCGTGCGAGATACCCTGAGAGGCCTCCGTATACTGGCACCTTCCCCCTCCTGAGAGGCAGGGCCTGAGGATGAGAATTTAACTATGAGGAAAGGATGTGAGTAGGAGCGATCTGAACATGAGAGAACATATGCGGAAGGCCTGCAACAGGAAAGTCCTTGAAATGTCTATGGAACCGGAAAAAAGGCAGGAAATCAGTGGAGGTAGTTGGTAGAAGAGATGATGTAAGAATTGCACCCCCCGGCCCGGCCAGCTTTGCTCCCCCTCTCAGCCCCCTCCACTCCCAATGCATTTCTTACTCTGCTCCTAAGTATGCTGTGCAACACACGAAGTGATGGAGACCGAGGCAGGAAAAAGCGTCAGTGCTCCCACTGTTTCAGGGGCATGTTCGGACGCCGCGGGTTTAGGGCTCTTATTCCTTCAGCCCCTCCCGCACCCCTGCTCCCCTCCGTGGTGGCCTGATACGATGAAGTAGTCCAGGACACTCCAGAAGCGTGTAATCCTCATAGCAGCTGCCCGTCCCCACTCTGTAAAAGAGGAAATCAAGGCACAGGTTGGGCGTGTTGCCTGAGGCTACACAGATCCTTAGTCACAGCTGAGATTCAGTCCCACGTGGTGAGATCTTACCCCTCCACCACTTTGCCACCCAGGAGACTTTCCTGTCTGTCTGGGGGTTGGAGCTAACTCAGATGCGAGGGGAGCATCTCATCTCCCATGAGCTTATGTCAGTGTGATAGATCCCCTGTCTGTTTCATAGTCATCCATCAAAATCTGACAGGCCACAGAGTCATTAGACTCCTATTTGGTTTGGCATAAGGACCCTGAGCTATTAATTCAACCCACTATCTAGTGTAATTATCTTGGTCTGCTTATCATCTCTCTGCCTCCCACTCACCTCCCTCCTCAGGTGGTTTCTGGGCACCCAGCATGGAACCTGGGCCTCATCCTCACGTGCTTAACCTTTGTGCCCGAGCCTGTCCAAAAGGGGCCATCTCTGTCCCCTCACCATGCCCGTGCTACCGTCTTTAGAGAGACAGGAGGAGTTTGGCTGTCAGGAGTGGGGCTGCAGAAGGGTGGGAGGAGTGAGTTCACGCCGAGTGCTTACAGCAGTGTCTAGCACCTCAGCCAGCACATCGTCCATGACTGTCTAGCCAGTGGGAGCCGTGTGGTGTCTTGTGTTGGACCTCGAAATATTTAAGAGCAATCTGAAATCTAGATTTTTGTTGCATTCCCCTTGCTTTTAAATATTGTCAATGAATTGGAATAAAACTGTCTGGAACCAAAAAATAACCTCTGGGACTCATGACTGTCCCATGGGCCATCATTGGTATGTGTGGACCCAACTCTCCAAGTTTCTGCAGTCCCAAACTTCTGTGCTGTGTTTCTCAGCCCCTCGCCCTCCCCTCTCTCATCATACTCCTCTCTGTCCGGAGACAGGTCGAGTTCCCTTCTGGATGATTCATATTCTGCTGAACTTGATTCTAAACACTTAGCCATCTGGGCTAGGAATATCACGTGGATTTTCCCAAAGTTCCCAAAGTTTCCCAAAGTTCACTTGTCCCCTTCCATGAACCTCCTGGGAATTTCCCAGTGTGAGATTGGTCCATTTGACAAGTTGGGGACAAGAGGAAGACTCTTCTCCTATGCAGATGGATCCATCTATGGGGGTCCTGCGTTCTTCAGGCCCAACACGACTAGGTCCTAAGGTGGTTACTCACAGGCCCTCTGAACGTTCATGGAATGGGACTTCAGGGCCGGAGAGATGGGACATGGCTCATGGGTCTATGCTAGAAACTCTGCCTCTTGAGGTCCCACTCAGTTCAGAGTGTGAGGGAATGGAAACAGCTGGAGCTTTGCGGTCAGACAAACCTGGGCTCGTGTCCCAGGGCCACCACTCTGAGATATAGGGCCTTGTCTCCATCACCTCATCTGGGAGATGGAGTTTACATGGGCGCCTTCCCCATGGCCAATGTGGGTGTAAGCTCAGCACATACAGAAAGCCTGACTCAGAGTGGATCTCAAAACATGAGACTGTCATCCTCCCCCTCTTTCCTCCACACCAGCCAGGAGGCTTTCTCCATGCCAGCCTCAGCTCAGCCCCCTCAGAGATCCAGCTAGACACTGTCCACCCCAGAGAACAAGGGTCTACCCTGAACTGGGCCCCTTCCTCAGCCCTGGGAAGTAGACAGTACTGCCTGGAAGGAAACCCCGAGGACCTGCACATTCCCTGAGAGGCCCAGGAAGTTGCCAACTTCCCGTTCCTCGCTTTCTCCAAAACCCCCAATGTCTGTAGTGCTGCTGCAGCCCCCAGGGCCCACAGAAGACCTTCTGGCTCAGTGGGTGTCATGCTAAGGCGGAGAATCATAGAAAATAGAATGTACTAGTGTCTTCTGGTGACTGTCCTCCTAGTTCTTAGCTCTGGACATTCTGAAAAGCACCTGGAAGCTCCAGATTCTAGCACAATCCCCACCCAGGCCTGCATCTCTGCTTCTGCCTGCCTTCTGTGCCCCTACTGACCTGTGTGTGTTTCCTCCCCACAGGGCCTGACGGGTCCCCGAGGACAGCCGGTTGGTACCTCAACCTAATGTTCCCCAGAAGAGACGCTTCAGCCACTGTGTTCTTAGCTTTGGTTTCTGACTCTCCCATTTCTGTCTTTTCATAGGGACTACAAGGACAAAAAGGAGAAAAGGTAAGCCTCCTTGGAGATTTTTCTAGAATTCTCATTTCAGGGAGCAGCCTCTCAACAGGTAGAAAGAGGTCCATCGTGGGTATTTTCCACTTCAGTTTTTACCAACAGCACAGGGCTCCATGGGATGCCCCAACAGATGAGAGAGAAAACAGAGACCACCCCAGGTGATGCTCTTTTCTTGGGGTTGCAGGTGACCTGGAGCCTGGCCCTTCTCGGCCTCGTGCCGCCCCTTCACTGTCTCCTGACATGCCTCCATGGGCCTCGAGGAGTCTGAGGTGTCCATGAACCACTGACCAGGCCCCTATCCTGGCCTCCTGCTTGCGCTGTGTTGTTGAATTTCTAAGAGAAGCTGCTCTGCTGGCCTCTGGTGAATGGTAGAGGGCCTGGCACTCCCGCTCGAGATGGTAACTCCCAGCCCACCCCCACAGCCTGCCTCAGTGCCTGCTGCTCCACCTGGGCCTCCTGTCCAGGCTGTCGGTGGGCCCACCCCAAGCAAGAAGACCCCTGCAGCCAGGCATGGAGCACCCATCCTGACTCTGCCATCACGACAAATGGCTCCATGGGGCCACTCCCAGGCAGCCCTGGGGATTCTTCCCTGGTGCCAGCCAGGGACGAGGAGGGAATGTATTCTCCTGCCTCAAAATGCCCACATGAGGACCAGAGCAGAGCTGATAGTGTGCATGGTGTCTTCAAAAGTCCTGGGCTGCCTCTGACAGCCCCCGAACAAGTGCCTCACACCCCCTCTCCTTCCTTCCTTTCCCAGGGTCAGTGTGGAGAGTACCCACACCGGGTAAGTGAACCCCTCAAACTGAGTGGGACCCTTTGACCCATCCCTGGGGCATAGTCCGCAGTTCAGCCTCCTCTCCTGGGACCCCCAGCACCTAGTAGAGCTTGGGGGATGGGAGCATATGGCCCCTTCCATGCTCAGCAGCCACAGTGGTTGTCATGGGTGTGGCAGTGTGATTGACCGGCCCAGCTGACTGTCCCCGTGAGCGTGCCCTGCGGTTAGTATGTAGGATTGTGCAGTGCCGGCCTCCAGTGTCCAGCTGGCCGCCCACGGCTGTGTGTGTCTGCCCCGCTGCTGGCTGGGCCTGCGAGTCTCCTGGCCTGTGTGCGTCTGGAATGCTGGGTGCCAGACTGTGCGTCTCCCTGCACATGGGCCTCACGGGCCGGGCGGTGGTGCTCATCTGTGTGTCTGACTCCCTACTCACCTAGTGTGCGTGGCTGCATGTGTCGCAGCCGACTCAGAGGGCCTTGGGCTTAGTCGTTGTTTCAGATGGCCCAGACCACCATGGCGGGAGATAGCTGGGCTGACTCTGTCAATCCTGCCGCAGTCTCTGCTTTGCCTCTTTAAGAATAGAGGATACCTCTTTCCAGCAGGGTGGAGGATTTCAGGGTCGGGTGGTCTTCTTCCTCCCAACTCCCACCAGCTACTTCCTTTTCCCTGCACTGCATGTCAGGATAGAGACCTAGAAGCAGTCCTCTTAAGAAAATTCAAGTGTGTGCGCCAAGAACAGGGACCTTCCTTGCCACAGGGAGGGCAGGGGTGTGCACTGCCTCCTCCAGTGGGGGTCCCAGCGAACTGGGGTCAGAAAAATATCCCGTTTCGTGACTCAGCCTTGCTTCTCTCGGGCCTGGGCGAGAAAGGAAGGGAGAGAGAGGAAGGACTTCCTCGGGTGTCCATCCCGTCGCCACAGGACCCTGGCTGCTTACCCTGCCAGGCAAGTCCTGGTGGTGGGGTTGAGATAGCGGAGACAAACAACAAGTCAGGCTGAGTTGACCTCGATTGGGATGGCCACCGAGAGGGTCTTACCTGCAGGGCTGACCACTCAGAAGCGTAGGCATCTTGCCAGACTCTGCCCCCTGGGCTCCTTGGCCAGAGAAAGGCTGTGGAGGGATTGGAACAGGACCAGCTGGGCTGTGATTGAGGCCAAGGGCAAGGCTGGGCCTGGAAACAGGCCGGCAGCAGTGCAGACAGAGCCAGCCTGTCAGTGGCATGTGCTCCCGGGATGCAAGAGCCCTGGTGTTCCAGCCAGCCTGATCCTGATACAATAATAGAAGGTCAGCTGTGTTTATTTGAAATGATGGCTCACAGGATTGTTATGTCACCCGAAAGAAGGACAGCACCTCTCACAGCAATGACAACACAACTGCAGATGCTTTCGCCGTGTGTCATCTGTCCTGAGAAATACATGGGATGAGAGGGCTCTCTGCCCCTCAGCCCAACACAGGAAGAGAGAGTGGACAGGGATAGAAGTCTCCAGAAGCACCTTGGCCACAGGGTGCCTGAAGGCACAGTTGTGACTGCTGCAGTGAAATCAGGCAGGAGTGAGAGAGGGTTTGGCGACCCAGCTGACAGGCAGGGCAAGCATCCCCTGTGTATCTGCAAGTGGGTTGGAAAGCAGGGGTCTTCTAGGGCCAGTGGCCTATTGACTTTCCAAGGGGGTCTGTGGGCATGGTGGGGCCAGCAGACCTCCAGGCCCACAGATACCTAGAGGTTCAGACTGGCCCCCACCTCTGTCCCCGGCTGCAGCGTCCCCAGGGAGGGAGGGAGGAGGGGCAGAGCAGGACAGGATGGAGTGCCCGGGACAGGGAGCTGGGAGCTGGGAGCTGGTGTCCATGGGCTGGCGCACTCACAGTCCCCTGTGACCCTGTCTCTGCCTCCTCCATTCCCCCCACGCCAGGAGCACCTAACCAGCACTCTAGCGGCTCTGCGCTCCAATCAGATAATTACCCTGAAGGTTTGTAGGTTCTGGAAGGTCTCCAGACCCCTCTCTGCTGAGCACCCCACTGGACACAAAGCCCAACGTTGCACAGCCCCCGGTCCCAGCAGCGGGAGGGCATGGGGCTCTGGGGCGGCAGCGGCCCATGGGCAGTAATGAGCTGAAGGACCAGGCTGGGCCCCAGGTCCCCAACTGGGACACTTTCAGCACAGACTTCCCCTGTGAGTTAAAATGCTTCCAAAAACAAGTTGACTATTTGCCAGTTTTGTTTTCACATGGGTTCCAGTACTTCCTAAAGGTATGGGTTGCTCGGCTTCAGTGGAAGAGGCGCTGGCAGCAGTAAGAATTTCCAAATGTGAAGATCACATTAGATAATGTGCTTGCAAGTTGCCTTTCCCCCAAAGTGGTTGAACATGCCAGAGACATCCTCGCCCAGCCTGTGTTTTCCAAGCCCTCCAGCCTCAGGGTGAGACCTCAGGAGCACTTAGCGTGTGCCCACACTGTCCACACCCTCAGCCGGGTCAGCCCCCTGATTGCCCAGTTTGGCATTGTCCTTGACCATCCGCCCCAAATTCGCTGACTCTAGTCTTTCCGGTTCAACCGAAAAAGGACCCCAGAGGTTGCCGCACGCCAGCCTGGCTTCAAGTAGCAATTTAGTTGGTCCTGTGGCTCCTTAGCCAGAGCCTCTGAGTCTGCTACCCTCAGCCCGGCAGCCCTGTCCGCAAACCAGGGACGGGCGAGGCCAGCAGTGCAATGTTGGGCCATGTGTCAGGTGGTCTCTGTGCTGCAAAGGACAGGCCGGCTCCAGGAGGGTCGCTCTTCCAATTGGGGTGTCAGGGCTGCTGCTAGCCACCACCCTGAGGGCCATTCCTCCAACCAGGGGATGATTGGTGGCCCAGGGCAAGCTCAGCACGGCACCCCACAGTCATGAGTGACCATCCTCACCTCCCTCGTTGTGCCTCGTGCTCGCTAATGTCTCTTCTCTTTTCCTCTCCTTCCCTCCCTCCCGGTTACCTGCCTCCCTGGTGACTTTCGGCATCTTTCTGAACACCTGCGATCTTTGGCCTTTGCCCTCTGGCCTTCCAACTCATCTTTCTCCTCAGCTGCTGCCTCTCCTCAATTCAGTACGACTGGCTCCACCCCCAGTTATTAAGAGGCGAACCTTCCAGGTAGACACCTTCCTCTGACCCAGACTATGTGTGGTATCCCCAGGGGCTCAGCAAGTGTTTGGGCTCTGACAGATCTGCTGGGGTTGTAGGCCAACCCAGAGCTCACTCTCCTTCCTTCCATTAAACTAGACCAAAACAGCCCCTGAAATGCCATAGACATGGAAATACACAGTCCCCAGGCCCCAGGAGATCCACACTGTTCCCACCCACAGCAGCCTTCTACAGCCGCCATCACTGGGCGCCTGCCACCCCATGACCGATTTTATAGGCTTTTATTTAATTCTCTTCACAGTTTTAAGTATTAGGCATGATCGGCCTTGTTTCAGAGATTAGGAAATCAAGGGTCAGAGAGGTTAAGTAAATTGGCCAAGGTCACATCGGCAGCAAGCCGCAGAGCACCCGGTTTTTTCTGCCTCTTACTAGCTGTGTGATCTGGGATCCATTCCTTAACCTCTCTGTGCATCAGCTTTCTCATCTCTAAAACCAGCACAGGGTTGCTCTGCGTGCTGCCTGCATGCCCAGGCACCTGACTGAACAAGGCTGAAAAATCTCTCCAATTAACAGCTGAAACTACTGCGGGACATGTGATAAGTGGGCTCCCCGAGCCTACATAACTCATCACATCAGCCAAATCCTCTGAGAGCCTCCCTCTGCTCCGAGCGCTTGCTCTGCATGAACACGGCTATTCAGGGGGCCCGCTGGCAGCTTGGAGAAGCATCAGGGCTGCCCCTCTGCCCCCCATCAGTGCCAACCGCACTCCGGGAGAGCTGAGAGAGCTCGCTCTCAGAGCAGCCATTCTCCTTTGCCCTCGGCAGTCCCCCCTGGCCTTGGTTGTCTCAGCTCCAATTCGTCGCATCCTCGCTGAGCTCCAGGCACTGTCATAAGAATTCTACATGGATTGTCTCATGTAGCCCCACACCGGCCACCAGCAGTGGCACGCTGTCATCATCACCCCCATCCACAGATGAAGATATTGAGAGGGGTCCAGGCATGTCACTGCCTCTCTTTGCAAGAGCGAAGGGTGAATATTACAGAACTGGATGTGCTTTGCGGACCTGGTTTCCAAAGCAGAAAGGAAAATCGGGGCCTCTCTTCTGCATGCTGCAGATTCTGCCTGGGGAGTAAGGTTTTTATGCTGTCAACCACCACGGGACATAAAAAGGCTGTCCCTTTCCTATCAATAAACCAATATTGATTGTATAGGCTCTGTAAGCTGCTTCAACTGGGGTCTTAATATTAGTTGAAAGAAACTTTATATGCAATATGATGTGCTCAGCAATTGGTGTTCAGAGGTCATTCCTCAAGTGCAGAAAGTTGGACAGTGAGCAGTTTTAGCTGGAAGCAGAAATAGAGCCTGAAGTTCTGAGCTTGGGTCACCACTCTGCCCTTGAATTCACCTTGGGCCCTTGTTCAGAAAGCTCAATATCTCTGAGCCTCAAGTTTCTCTTCTGTAAAATGGACCTTATTTCTATACCTGCCTCTTCCACCCCGGACACTCTGAGCCTGAAAGCTACTCCTCAGAGGGTGAGGCAGGATGAAGTCCCAGGCGCCACCTGCCCTGAGATGTCCCATCTCAGAGATGGTACCAGCAAGTGCTGCCAAAGCCTTAACAGACCTCACTCTGAGGTTGTGCGCTCCTATTTATAATCCTCGCTTTCCTCTGTGCTTTCAGCAAATGTCATCCACTCCCTTTTCACATGGGAAGTGGGAGTATCTGTGAGCAGAGGCTTGTTGAGATGCCCCTGAGAAGGGCCAGCTAGAACTGCCTGTGTCCCCCTGAACTCCAGTCCGGAGCTGTCACCCCTGCCCATTTCCCACCTGTTTCAGGATGCCTGCAGGGAGCGGTTCTTCTCACAAGAGCTGAGCCCATATGGTCCCTGGAGAGGTCACTTAGAAAATAGCATAATGGCATCAGTCTCCATCTAGGAGGACTGTAGCTGGGGAACGTGGCTCTAAGCTCTCAACCCTTTTGAGGAAACACGAAGCTGCCCCTACCTGGGCAACTCAATCCTGGCCTCTCAGTCCCTCCTGGACACAGGCGTAGTGGTGACAACGGCTGGGTTCAGAGCAGCTCACTGGATGGAAGGGGGTACAAAGCATACTCGTGACCCCATGCAGGCGCAAAGCAGTTTACAGTTTTAAGACTCAACCAAGTAAAGGGCTACAAACTCTGAGGTCAGGCACCTAATGCCAGAGTAGATGGCTCGTGGAAAGAACAGAGAAGGTGGGGACTGAAGCTCCTGAAGGACTCATATCCCACCTGAAGGGCAGCCTCCCTGGACCCCAGGAACTGGGCCTAGCCTTGCCAGTGCTCCTGAGTTTTGTTTTTGTTTCTTGTTTTTTAAAGGAAAGGTGCAGGCAGGAATAATGGTGAGTAGGCAGGCAGGCAGGCAGGCAGGAAGAAAGAGGAGAAGTACTTATTTTTATTCAGGTGTTCACACTGGTTGTTTCCCGAGACCCAAGACTCAAACCCAGGGGTATGTGTCTTTCTCCGTTGGAGGCACTCCTAACGGCTCTCCACCAGGGCACGCCCCCTCCCAAGTATTTATCAGATGCCACCAATCCAAATTGTTTACATAAAATCTCTTGCCCAATTGTTCCCTGAGCTGAACAAAATTCTGTGGCCTCTAACTTAAGTATCACATTTGATCTGTGCCAGATAATCAAAGACATGACAGGGAAGGAGGGACTATTGTTCCCATTGATGGCTGAGAGGCTAGGGCCTTAGAGAGATGAGGAGTTCGCCACACAAAGGGAGGGACGAGGCCAAGGCCAGTGGAGCTGGACTCTGGTCCTGGCCAGGCTGGGAGCAGGCCTTCCGTCAGGCCAGGGGCGTCTCGCTCACCCTCCGCTCTGCCACCTGCAGCAGGGCTCTCAGCTGCTGTGCAGCTGTCCTTCCTGGAAGCCCTCCTCTCAGGGGCTGAATGTCTTGGCCATATCCTTGCTGCCACCAGTCCCTGCATGTGGTCACCGGCACAGCATCATCACCATCACGCCACTCCTGCCTCCCCACTAGAGCCCATGGTGGGCCTTCACCGGGTGCATGGCACTGGGGTGGGAATGCTCACAGCCCGAGGGCTAGTCTCTAACACTCGTTTCCACGGACCTCAGGGTGAACAGGGCCAAGCCGGTATCCAAGGCCCACCAGGCCCACCAGGCCCCCCTGGACCAAGTGGACCTCTGGGACACCCAGGACTGCCAGGACCCATGGGGCCTCCTGTAAGTGCCACCTTCCTCTGTCTACTGCCTCCTCTTTTTCAAGATTCATCCCAAGAATTCTCTGGAAGCATCCAAATTTTTCATAACCATTGGAAACCTGGGTCCCCTCTGAAAAGCGGAAACACCTGCGCAAGGCCATTGGATGTGCAAGTAGCTGCCTGTCCCCATCACACTCACTATTGCACTCTGGTTCTGAAAACGCACCTCCTGGGGCCATGTTTTTGTCACAGCCTTCCAGGAAATCACTAACAGGCTGCCCTTCCCCCTGCCTCTGCAGAAAGGAACATGGAATAAAAGCTTCCAGGGTCCTCTCTGATGGCTAATCCCTAACTCTGGGGCTTACAAAAATCTGAGTTGTGGGCAGTGGGTTCAAAAGGAGGTAGCAAGGCGATGTCTGACCTCCAGGCACCTGTAACAAACATGCCTTTGCTGGCACCTGTAGGTTTTTCAGCCCTGGCCCACGTTCAGCAGAGGTGGATTCCCCGTTAGCCAGTGGGTCCCTGTGGCCTGCATGAGGACTGGCAGGACCACTGCTGGGAGGGGCCCAGGAATCCCAGCAGCCACTCCACCCCTCCAGGCAAGACCACCCATAAGTGACAGGTCAAATCCAAGGACTACCCCATCACCTGTTTTCAAGCCCTAGCCAAGATCCAACTCTTTTTCAGCCCAATTTAATTCAAGAAAAGGCAGGAGACTCACTCTGCAGACACTTGAGTTCTTTAGAAAATGTATTTTCCTCCCAGAGCTAAGGCTAGCTCCCACATTATTGGATGACGGGGCTTCAGGACATCTTGTTTAATAATGTTTTTTCCACATGCCTTTAAGACCAACTTTTTCTTTTTATATAAACGGCATCGTGCATTCATTGTGAAAAACCTGGAACACAGACAAAGCGTTTTAAATTGTCTGTCTTCCCATCTCCAGGGCTCACCATCATTAGCATGTAGCGCCCTTTCAGACACTGCCGCATGTGAACATGCTCCCGGTGGGCAGCGTTCTGAGTCATACAACGGTTTGTGCCTGTTAGGTTTCCCACCTAATACCATAGACCATGCCCTGTCCTGCATCAGGAGTCCCCCACGATAAGTGCAGGGCTGATTGGCCTGTGTGCAAGGTACTTCATGAGTCCCCTTCCACGATCCCCGAACAAAAATGTTAGTGCATGTCTCTGACTCTTTCACGGGAATAGATTCCCAGAGGGATCTGGGTCCAGAATGTCCCTGCCAGATAGTCACATTCCAGCTCACTTGGCTTCAGGTCTGGGCCCCTCAGCTGCCCTCACTGCCACTCTGGGGCTCAGGACAGGGCCCTCCAGGCTGGTGCCAGTTCTGACGGACTTGCCTTGTGAAACCCCAGCTCGCTGGGACACAGCTCTCCTGCCCAGCGACACCCACTACAAGGATTTTTAAATATTGTTGTAAGTTCTCAAGATCCCAGGAAAGGAGATTCATCTAATTTCCATGGGTTTCTACATAGGAAAGCAGAAAACCTGAAAGAAAGTGACTTTGAGGGAACTGAACCAGACCCAACTGAGAAAACCAACAAAGTGCTCACAATTCACTTCTTTGATAACTGCCCTCTGCAAACCCACTGGATCCCCTGCACTGAACCCACGCCCAGTGGTTTTCTCCGTTAGGTGGTTTGTTAAGGAAAAAACCAGAAAGCATGTTTTTTGAACCAATTAAAACAGATCAGACTGAGGCATCCTGGTTTTCTCCGGCCCATGATTGCCACACAGACCCACACCCAAGCCCGTGGTGGAGCCAGCCTCCCTACTCCTCCCCTGGGCCCATGCCACCTCCTAGCTGCCGTGGTCACTGGCCCAGCAGGAGGAGAGAGAGGGCTCCCCCAGAGCTGGCAGGACCCAGTGCAAAATCAAGGCTTTGCTGGCTAGGTCGGCTTTCCAGGGAGGAGTCTCAGTTAGGAGGTGGGTGGATGGGGAGCTGGACCAAACCACACTGCCAATTTAACATGATGCCACGGCCTACTTTCCAGTGGGCAAGCACCGCAGAGGTGCCCACAGTGGCCACATGGCTCCAAAGAGGGGCATGAGCCTCTTGTCCCCACATGCCCCTCAGCAGGTTTCAGAGACCTTTCTGTGTCTTCCTCTTTTTGTTTTTTTTAACTAATTTTTTGAAGAACCATTGCATCATAACATTAGATAGGTTTAACATGTCCACCGTTGTGAATCCACATCTGGATAAATGAAGCTAAGTTCACTATCATTCCAGTTCTTCCTTCACTTTTTGGATCTTATAGCTCTGTTTTCTAACATGCCCAGAACTCGTTGCAGCTATTTGGGGGTGACTCAGCCTCCCTATCTTCACTGTAAACTTAGCAAACCTCAACTCTCTACCAGTAAATCCATCTCCACTCCCCTTTTTCTTGCTTCCACAGGGCTTGCCCGGGCCTCCTGGACCGAAGGTGAGGGCCCTTCTGAGTGATGTGCTGAGTGGGAGGGGACCTCCTGCCAGAGAGCAGGGAGAAGGACTGAAGGTCGCTGAGAAAGGAGCAGAGAGATGGGTCACGCTGAATCATTTCTCTTAGGAACTGATTGTTTCCAAAAAGGATGTACTCTCGTGTGCTCAGGCTGAGTTGGTGCTAGACTGATAAGGGAGGTGCAGTCCCACCCTCCAAGGAACTTATAGTCTAGTTGGAACCTCAATGTTGATGACCAGGAGAGTGTCAGAACTTTCCAATAAAATAGTGTCTCAGAGCTGGAAGGGATTTGGGGCTCAGTCCATCTCTTGGGAAGGAAGCCTTACCGAAGTCCACAACATCAAACAGACTCTCCCTCTGAAGCTGGAGAGCCTGGGGCTCGGAAGACAGGAAGTTTCAGAATACTGATCCTGCCCAACCATTTAATGAATGTGGACTCTGAGAGCTCAGGGGGAAGTGACTTGTCCAAGTTCAACAGACAGTGGTGGCACCGAAACCGAAACTTGGGTGTCCTGTGTCTCTGCCAGTTGACCCACCCCACCACCCCTCTGCAAGGTGGAGACCTGTTCTGGAGATGGTGCCATCTCTGTCATGGCTTTAGGATGGCTGGAAGTGCAGGTCACAAGGATTTGGAGGCACTAGGAGGAAGAGGGATGCTAATATGAGATCAGCACAGCTGAAGTTTGGCACTGGGGAAACCTGTCTAATGGTCTTCTCTTTGTTCCTTCAGGGAGACCCGGGGATCCAGGGTTATCATGGCCGTAAGGTAAGGATGACTCCAAGTGATCCCATTCCCGTGATAACACAAGTGGAGTTTTACCATGGTGCACACAGGGGCAGAACTTGGTCACGCACTCACACTCACACGCACACACACACACACACACACCCAGCATGAACTTGGAAATGCTAGTGAGGTTGGCCGAACTGGAGATCATGTCTCCACTTGGGAGAGGAGGAGGCCTAGAGGGGAGGCCTTGGGCATGCTCAGCAACCCAGCTGAACCTCAGACTAAGAAGGTCACCCTTGACAACCCAGCTGATGGGTCTACACTCAGGCAGGTCAGGTTCTCACTGGCCTCCTAAGGGCCAGTTACGTGGGAGCCAGATGACAGGGGGCCCCATGGACAGGGGGCTCCATACTGATCATGATGGGAGTTGAGGGCATAGGGTCCCAGTCCTTCTCTCTAGCAGCTCACAGACCAGAGAGACAGAAGGATTCCTGCACAAATTGCCCTGGTAAAGTCAGACCATGCTAACTGCTACAAATTGCAAAATGGAGGAAAGATAAATTCCAGGTTGGGCAGAGTTTGGGGAGTGTCCTGGGAGAAGACAGCCTGAGCTCAATTCTGGTGAAATGAGTAGGTGTATCAGTTAGCTATCGCCATGTAACAAACCACCCCAAACTTACTGACTTCAAATGATGAATAATTTCTTGTGACTCTGTAAACTGGCCTTCTGGATTCTGCTGGTTCCCCTGGGCTCACTCATGCTATCAGATTAGATGATGGGTAGAAGGTCCCGAGAGGCCAGGACGGTCTCATCCACATGTCCGCTGGTTGGCACTGGGTAGCTCGCCTGTTCTCCTCCACATGGCCTCTCAGTCTGCAACAGGCCAGATGGGTTTCCTTACAGCATGGCAGGCCTAGGGCAGCATTCAAAATGCACAGGTCCTATGCACAAGGGCTTTTCCAAGGTGATCTCTGCAATCACGTTTTCTAATATTCTATGGCTCAACATCACATGACTGAGTCACGCGAATTGGGGCAGCAGGGGGAGAGGTTGGGGACACATATCCTCTTCTCCTGCTCCTTCTTCTTCTGGTAGCAAAGCATTTGTGGCCATTTTTAATCCACCATTATGGTCCCTCGACCAGCAAATTTAAAAAGAAATAGCATTTTAGATGGGGAACAATTTGAGTAAAGGCCCAGAGGTGATCATTCCATTGCTATAATAACATAAAAATAACTTTACTAGTAGTCACCATTTACTGAATGCCGACCATGTATGGGGCTGTCCTCCAGCAGGCTCTGCATCAGTTGTAATCCCAGCACCACCCGTGAGTAGTGTTACCAGTGGTCCTGGTTTAACTAGCTTGTTCAGGTTTAATAATATTGAAACCTGCACACAAACACACACACACACACACACACACACACACACACACACACACACACAGTCTCCAAGTCAGCCTGATGACCACAGTCCTACCCAGGCTGGTCGCACACCTGGTGATATATTCCAATTGCTCCAGGTTTCCACTCTACAAATTATAAGTCTACATATAAGGCTAGAACTATTCTCCTGTTCAACAAATGAGGGCACCGAGGCTGGTCCAAAGCCTCATGGCTCAGAGTGGCAGAGCAGGGCGACTCTGGGAACTCGGTCCACATCTGGGACCTTCCCACAGTCCCACCTGCTGCAGGGAGCCCATCTCCAGACCCCAGCTGGGAAGTCACTTCTCTCTTCCAGAAGGAAAGAGACAGGAAGAAAAGGGAGGACAGAGGAGGAGGGATTCTGGAAAGGGAAAACTAAATCCTGAGAAGCACATTCCTCAACTCGGTAACAGGGTGGCTGCCATCACCGTATTGTTTTATGGGGGCTTGGTGGGTGAAATGCCGAGACCTGTGTGATCTTTAATTAGTTCTGCATAAACTGAGAAGTTTGTATTGTGTCAGGAAGTGGAAATTATAGCCCCTGCGGTTGCTTCCATCCCCTTACGCGGACTCAAAATTTACTGCCTTCTGCTGCAGCAGAGTCGGTTTTCCCATTAACAGCCAGACCAGCTCTTTCAAGCTATGAGAACATCAGGGCGGCAGACAGTCCCCTGGGGTCATCTTGATGCCCACAGTGGCAGCCACAGAGTAGCGGGCATCTATCTTTGCCTGCAAACGGGAAGTCGGGTTCATCCAGAAAGGAGCTGAAGTCTGTGGCCCTCCAGCAGGAGAGGCCTCAGCTTGGAGTTGGGGTGTCGTGGTGGTCGAGGGCCTGGTCTCATGATTGTGGCAATCCTGCACTCAGATGGTAGGGAACATGGTTCTCCTCTGGCTGCATTGAATTTATAGAGAAAATCAGTGTGGTCCTGTGGATGGAGGGGCATTTCCAGGAGCCTGCTCTGAGGCCAAGGCTCAGGGATGTTGGAAGAAGTTCTACCTTGGAAGGGGGTGCATATTTCTTTTGCATGACTGTGGATGCAGAGAGTACTGACAGGTGAAACCTACAGGTGGAAGGACTTCAATTCAACTACAGGAACTTTCTAGTAATCAGGTTCTGGGGAGGAAGGGAGCTTCTCGTCAGCAGGTGTGCTCAGGCAGAGGCTGGATAACCACAGGTCCCAAATGTGTCAAAAGAAGCATCTATTTCAGATGTGAAACTGGAGTAAAATTTCTTCCAGCTCAGGAAAGTGATGGCTTCTGGGGACAGTTGACTCGGGAGCATGCCTGGCTTTGTTAGGAGTCTTGGTTTCCCCAAGCCTTTGTCCAGGTCTTTCAGTCTCCAGGGCTTGTCAGAAATGTCACCCCTCTCTCAGTTCTCCCAAGGAACTGAGAAGGCCCTCTCCTCCATGCCCGACTCTAGCTTCCCACCCTTTCTTCCTCTACAGGTCACCCCTGCGGCCCTCCATAGCAGCCTCTCCTCATGGAATCCGGAGGGCTTTGTGGCATTAGCTCCCCTCACTGCCCCTCTGGACTTCTGCTGTCTCCACTTCTCCTGTCATGGAGTCATTTCCGTAGGCACTCCGGGAGCCCCCATCCTACAAAGCCTGTGCTGGCCTCACTCTGCTGGGACCCTTTCCTGCTGTCACTTCAGCACAGCCTCCTAGTCCAACAAATGCCCAAGAGTATGCACAGGGGCCTGAGGGTCTGCTACAGATCTGACCCCAGGACTTAGGGTCATTCCTTAAGGTCAAGATACTCTCATGAGGCCATCGTCCATCCTACTATCCAGTCCCATTGGGTAATGGGTGCACTGACCCTGGCATTCGCCCAGACCAGGCCTCTGCTCCCATCAGATCTCTGAGACGTGGAGACGGTGCCTAAGGGCAGCAATACATACATCTCTGACCTCAGCTAAGTTCATTCACCCACTGTCTTGCTGGGTCCTTACTGTGACCCAGGAGTGAGAGCTCCAATCCACACTGTGCAGATGAGAGGCTGAGAAAGGTGAATACTTTGCCCAGGCTGCACAGCGGGTCAAGGATTGTGCTTGACTCCAAAGCGAGGCTGCATGAGTTCAAGCCCAGCAGGCAGCCTGTCTTCTCAGGGGGATGCGGAGGTGACTTCTCAGTGGGTCTCATCTCAGGCTAAGCTAACTGTGCAGACCACCTCCCCTGTGGCTTGTCTAGGATGTAGAGGGTTATCCCGGAGTGCTTTTCTTTTGCCCAGCAGTCCTCTCCCATCTCCTCTCCTCTCTGTTTTCTGCTTGGATGAGGCATGGGGTGGAGGAGGCGCTAACGGCAAGAGTAGCTTGATCACAGATGCCGGGATGATGAGTTTGCCCCACCTTCTGGGAGGTGCGGACACAGGGGTGGGAGCACTATGCTGAGACAGAGGCCACGTGACTGCTCCTGTGTTCAGGGTATGAGGGGGACCGTGGGGACACTGAGGGACCCTCCCCATCTGCTTTAGTTGCTCTACCCCAGCAACTTGACACGCATGCAGGGAAGCCTTTCATTCAGCACAGGATGGAATTTGACTCTCAGCAAAGATGTTTCTTTGCCAGTGAAGTTTGCTAATGATTAGTTCCATCCGCTGCCACCCCAGCAGCTGGATCCAGCCTGGCATGCTCTCAAAGGCCAACCAGACCAGCAGGGCAGGCCTTGCCACCAACTCCTGGAGATCAAAGCCCAGTGTGGTCAGCAGGCCCAGTGCTGCCCCCAGCCCCACTCGGGGCCAGCACCGCTGCTGCGACGCTGAGTACTGTACACCCATGTGGTACCTATTTGATCCAAATTTATGACACTGATCTAAGTATGTTGCAAGACACAAAGTGTGTTTAAAACATTACACCTTGGCTGTCTTTCAAGAGGATTGACAAGCATTGTCAGACTGTATGTACATCACCAAACCTAGCTGAGAGCTTATCTCAAAGCACATCGGACCTGGTAGGCCCGTCTAGGCCATGAGAAGGGGAGGATATGTTTGACGCATTGGCGGTCTGGGTGCTAAGCCTCGGGGTTTGCATGAAGGACCGTGTCTGACGCACACAGTCCTCTCCTGCAGACTCCTGCAGACCAGAGGAGGTGGGAGGGGAGAATCTCATGCTAGAGTCGCTTGTAATGGCAGTTATTCTTCCTGGGGGCTTACAGAACTCCCCAGAAACAGGAATTCCCAGGGGAGGAGAGCCCATGAGCATGTGGCCAGATGGTAGGGCACTGGGGCAAGAAAAACTCACCCACTGGCCCAGCTGAACCTTCTTTCTCAGCCCTGCTAACTCCTCCTCTCCTCAATCATTCTACAAAAGGATGTGATCATTCTGATGTGCCCATCCGAGAAGGGATCGTGTGGCTGGACACACTTCTATGGATTGAGAGCTAGTTTTCTTATCTCTACCTTACCTGACCTCTTCAACATGCCAGGCTGCGAGCCAGGCCCTTTGCGTGCATGGCTTCATTGGATCCTTAGAGCCTGTGAGGTAGGCTTCATTCTTGCCCCCAGTTTCCAGATGAACAAACTAAGTTCAGAATCTCTAAAGATCATAGCCTGGAAGTGGTGAGGGCAGGTCTGACTGACTCTAAAAAACTTTACTACCAGGGTCTTATGAGCCCCAGAGTAGGGGGGTCATGATTCCCAGTGGGCTTCCCCACTTCTCCTACATAGGAAGAGAAGTAGGATTGGACTGTTTACCTTTTTATGAGAAGGTTGTAGCTGGATTCAAGCCCTTCTCTGTGCCTCCCAGGCTCTCTGCACGCAGTACTGGGAGCGCCTATGCAGAGAACATGGGGGACTTGGTGAATTTCAGTTGAAGATCTAAGGAAGTGGAGTGCTGTGCCCACTGGCACAGATTCCCTGGGGAATTGGAATGGGCCCAGGGCTTTCAATAAATGCAGGAGAAAGTAGCTCATCTCACTGCCACCACAGCGCTATGAGACCCCCCTGGAGTCTCTGTCTCCCGGGGACAGGCACACCCCAGGTTTCCCCTGACCCTCACCAGCAGCAGAGCTGTCTGGGCACATGGAAGCCACAGATGGGAGCCTTCCGGGGTGGGGAACAGCACTTTCTTTCAAAGCCATAAAATCCCAGTGGGGACATCCAGACAATTTAAATCAAAGCAGATCAGGGAGCTAAGACATGGGCCCCAGATCTGAAGCTTCCCCGGGGGCCTGACAGGACTCCAGCCCTGGCCGTCTCCAGGCCCCAGCCCGTGCTCTCTGGGCCCCTGTCTCCTGCACTCCAAAATCCACAGATTAATTAGAGCTGACTTTTTCTTTTTGGAACTAACTACAAAATCAACCGATCTCAAATCGAGATTACAGGCCAGCCGTCCTAACAAAGCCCTGGCCTTCCCTGGGGCGCCTGACCCCGGTAATTCCCCGGATCACTTCCTGCCTGGCCTAATTACCGGAGGACCTGGCATTTCCGTGGTCTCAGGGCCTCTCCGGTCTGAAGCTTGCCAGGGTGGGGAAGAAGGAACTGAGCTGTCTTTTTCCCGGAAGGGAGTCCTGGGAACTCTTTCAGAAAGAGAAAGACATTAGCCCTCCTGGCTGGGCTTTTCCAGCCCAGGAAAGGGCCCTGGTCCAGGCCTGAGGCCTGAGCTGCCTGCTGGCCTCCCCCACAGCCCCCCAGTCCCCACACACTCAGACAGGCCTTCCATCTCCCCTGCAGAGAACAAAGAGTCTGTGTGTGGAGCTGCCTTCAGCCCAAGCCTCCCCACCAGGGCTGACTACAGCAGGAGCCTCATGTTAGGGAGGCCCATTCATCTCCCCTTGCTGCTCTGGTCTGACCTTTGTTGGCTGGGGAGGTGACCTTGAAACCCCTGCCCCCCCCACCCCCCCCACCCCCGCCCCTCGCCTCCTGGCAGACTACATCGTCTTGCCAAGTCCCTGCCCCGCTTGTTCAACAAACGGTAAATCACCAATTAAAAGACCACTCCCAGGACTGGAGCATGGCCCATTTGCACTCCCAGCAGCTCACTTCCATCCTGTCATCCTATAAAGGATGGGTCCTCCCACCTGGAAGCAGGACCAGAATAGAGACACTATTGATGCCTGATGTGCTCATGCTCAGGGCCGGGTGGGGAGTCAGTGCATGATGGGGTGGGGCTGGACCTCCAGGGTCATTCAGGACAGCTCCCTCCTACCCACCTCTGCTTACCAGAGCTGTTTTAGCCACAATGACTGTGATCCACTCCCAGCCTACTGACAGGGGGCTAGCCCGGCCTGGGAGCCACAGGCCTCAGTCCCAGCTGCCTCTACTCCGTGCACCTGGGCCACTTCCCCAGGACTGGGTGGCCCAGACCCATGGGCTAAGAGCCACCAAGGGGGCTGCCCAGGGTCCCTGCTGGAAGGACAAGGGACAGCAGAGGTAGAGGGAATAAACTGGGCCCTTGGGCCAGGACAAAGACTTAAGTGAGTTGGTAGATGTAAATTCAGCACAATTCCAAATTTAAATCTTTTAAACAAGAACACTTGAAGGGGGAAAATTGGAAAGGCGCCCCTAGAATTGCCCTTACAAAGGCATGGCCCAAGGAAAAGCTAAGAACTTTAATATCAGTCAGTCATTTAGCAACAGCCACCAGAAACCACCCCCCACATGCACACATACACACACACGTACACACATGCACACACATAAGCACAGGTACACACACGTGCTCATGTGCACAACACATGCATACACAGATACGCATATGTACAGATACACATACACACATGCACATATATACCGACATGAACACACAGCTTCACACACACATGCACATGCACTCCCTGCAGACCAGTGCCCTTGCCCACAACCACCCTGGAGTCCTTGATAATGACCCTCACCCCTCTTGGCTCACGCACTCTCTAGAAATCAATGTTTTCTGCTGGAGGACAAGCCAGTCCCCATTCAGAGGTCAGGCTGGGGCAAGCCCACAGAGACAAGCTCTGGAGAAAGAGACTAATGAGAGCGGAACGAGCTGCAGGGTGCGGTCAGCCAGGGGCCCCCACGCTTCCTGCCCAACAGAGGGGTGGGAGTGCGGGAGGCCCTAAGATGGAGCCAAGGGAGCCTGGGTCACTGGCTGAATTAAGAGACTTGACCCAGAGGGGCAAGAGGAGGCAAAGGTCAGCCACCTTAACGAGAAGGGCTGCCTCCTCAGGAGGCTCCAGGAGGCCCACATTTCCCTCCAGTGCACATTTGCATCTTTCCAAATAGCCTGTTGCAGGCTGAAGGGTTAAAGGCAACCCTAATTAGCCCAAATAAAACCCTCATAGGGTTTGCTCTGCGAAGCTCATGTGGAGATAGGAGACAGAGGCCCAGAGTGTGAAGCTGTCCTCACCCTCCTCTGAAGCATCCGTAGCTGTTCCTCAGGGTAGGAGGGGACGCTGAGACCCACTGAGTCCCCTCCTGGAGTGAAAACTCCCTCCCTGGGGACCTTGATTCTGGGAATTCCAACAGAGCCAGGCTCCCTCTCCAGTTCTGATTTTTCTCCCCCCTAAGAACCACGAAGAGGCAGGGTGCGGTGGGGGGTGAATGGAGAAGATGGAGGAGGGTGGTCAGTGCATCAGGTCTAATCTCATTTTGCCAATGAGATCCTGGGTGCAGAGAAGAACACTGGCTTTTCTGGGATCACACAAATCACCTTTCCTAATCAACTGCTTATAACGGAGCTGGGCAGAGGCCTGGAAGGGGAATGCTGAAGAGAAGGGTTGGACAAATAGAATTATCAGGGACTCGCAAGCTGACCTCCCACTTATACCCCCACCCCAGAGTTATCTGTCTGGTATCCTCAGGGCTGAATCAACTGGGTTGTTTGGAATGTTGGTCCTCTTAAGAGTTACAGGAGCCCACAGCTGGCATTTTTGAGGAGGGGGGTCTTTAAAACCATCATGGCGGCAGTTGTCAGACTTCAGATGAGGTCCTGTGGTGCCCTCTGCTGGCCACAGAGCAGACCTGTCCTCACACGCAGGACCCAGACCTGGGGTGAACTGTGCTCACACAATGACCACAGACCTGGGATCCCTCCAACATAGAGGGGCTTTGCTCTGCTTTCAGCCTGAAAGGGTGTTTAAGGGAAGCAAATGGAACATCAGCCCATATGATGCTTAAGGTTGGTCAAAAGAAATAGATACCCAAACTTCGGCAGAAAAAATCCTGTGCTCAGATCCCTGTTCTCCATGGCCTTGGCGAATTGTACTTGGCTTCTGTCGCCACAGTTTGCTCCCCTGTGAATCTCCCACATTGGAGGGGATTTGGGGGATTAAATACAGGATGAATAGAAGCCCTTAGTCCTGTGCCAGATATGTGGCAGGCCCAGTAAAGCCATGCCTTTCTCTTTTCTGTCCCACAAGAGGGATCACCAGAATTTCGTGTCTGGGGCAGATTAGGGGCACTTTGGAGTCCTGCTCCACCTCCTCTGTCTGTGGCTCAGGGGCTCTGCTAGGTCGGGGTAAAGGACGGGTCTTAAACTTGGAACTAAAAATTCCAGACCTTTGGTAGAATTCAGACACTTGGCCCACAGAGGATGGAGGGATAAGCCATCCCAGGCAGACATGAATTTGTGCATGCAGATTGCAAACACGCAGTGATCCCTGCTACATCAAGGAGCCAGCACTTGCTGTTCACAGCAAAGTGTTCACAGTAGAGATATTATTTGACCAGGGCCTTTAGCCTTGGCCTTTTAAAATCTTTAGGGTTTTAAATTGAGGAAAAGGCAGAATCATGAAAATGAGTAGTATTTTCTGGGAGACAGTGGTGTCAGGAGGTCAGGTGGCATCTAGGAAGGAGATGGAAACGGAATGCCACACTCAGGAGCCGGGGCTCTTTCCTGCCATCAATCGCAGCAGCGACTATTGTAATTTAGGGGAGTGAGTATACAGGGAAGCTGACCTGGACACCATCAGGGAGGCCTGATCATGAAGAACAGGCTCGAAGTAGCTGTAGACTTGGTGAACAGAAAGGTGCACCAGGAATCTGCCAGAGAAGACATGAGGAGAACTGAAAAGATGGCGGCCAGGGAAAACAGGGTTCTGCTCTGCCTGTCGCCTGTGGGGCCTGCAGCATGGCCTGCGGGCAGCCACACTCCAGCCTGATGGGGAAGCTGCCTGTGTACTGGATCTGCCAGGCCTCCCTATGGCCTCCTCAGCACTTCTGACACAGGCTGGCAGTTGTCACCCTTGGCACATCCTGGGCCCTGGCTGGGGTTTTCTGTTGGGACCTCATCTGGGGGCTACATTTATGGAGACAGGTGCTGCCTTTCTTCATCTCCTGAGGCCCCCACCCCAACGTGGCAGATTAGCCTCGACTCACCCACATTCAGCCCCCTTCATCCCTGGCTGTCATCTGCAACCATCTCCTCTGAGTGTGTCCTGGTAAGAGGCAGAGGGCCGCTCCCACCCAGGCCCACTCCAGCTCCGAGTCCCAGTGCACACAGCGCGGGCCAGGCTGACTGGGGTCGATGGGGAACAAGTTCCCTGCTCTCTGGACCCAGGCTCTGCTGATGGGTCTTTCTCACAGGGGCCTTTCCTGCGCTGAAGTCTGGGCCCTTCTGGGAGTTTGCGTAGCTGAGAGACGTGGGGAGGTAAAAGTCCCACAGCGTCTGCCAGTGACAACAAGGTCCTCGAAGTTCATAAGCTGGTCAGCCACCCCAAGCTTCCAGACCAGCCATCCTCACGAACATCCTCCAGCCACACTTGAAACGGCCCAGAGTCTGGCCTTCTCGTCATTCTCTCTTGTTTCTTCCTCCAGGGCGAAAGGGGCATGCCGGGGATGCCAGGCAAACACGGAGCTAAGGTACCTGCCTTCCCTGCCCACACATCCTGGTAGTCCCCTGAGACCTGTCCCCCAAATTCTGGGGACACATTGGAGGCCCGGCTCCCCCTCCTTCCCATGTTCCACTGAGTTGCGGGGCCCTCTCCCCTGACTGCACTGCCCTGTCCCTCAGTCCAGTCCCTCCAGGCAGGGCTGCTCCTGTTTGGCTCATGAGCCGCCCCTCCCCAGCACACTGGGCCCCTCTGGGTCCTAAAAATTTCTCGGGTAACCCCAGTCCTGAGACCCCTTAAAAGTCACCTCCACTTGAGATTTACAAGGTGGTGTATTTGGCAGCCTATTTACCTCAAAAAAGGTGGTCTTGGGCAGATGTGGAAATGAAGTTCACTCCCAGTCACTCCTTAGTCAGTGAGGGCACAGGGCCAGAGAAAGACAAGAGAAGCTGTGCTTGGTGGAATTCACCCATCTGGTGTTATCTACTCTTCTTCCCGCCCCCAGCTCTTCCTTCTCACCTCTTCTCCCATCTCCTCCTCTTTTCCTATCCCAGTGAAGCCTTCACTCCATTCTGCCCCATCTAGCTCTGCCATGGGGCCCCTCTGTCCTCCAGAAGGGCCTGGGAGCTGGGCAGGTGGCTGGGGACCCAAGACCCCACTGTGCTTCACTGGTCCTCCTCCTGGAGGCCACCTCATCACCCCCTTCCCCTTGGGTCTGGAGGCAGGCAGAAGTGAGCAGTCTACCTTTGCCTCTTACCAAGGGGCGGTTGGGAGGCTGGCCACTGCCTCCGAGCTGCGCCGACTGGAGCAAGTCTCCATGCCATCTCTTCTCTCCACCAGGGGGCTCCTGGGATCTCCATGGCCGGTATGAAGGTCAGTTGTAACTCAGTAGGGGGGACAAGATGGGAGAGATGGAGAAGAGAACCCAACTGGGTTTTCGGGGGCTCAATGGGAGCAGCTGTTGAACCGAGTTGGGGGTAGAAGGGGAAACACATCTCTTAAAGCAGCATCCATGCCAGATGCACAGCTTGAGCAGATTTTAACTAAGCCTTGCAAGTAAGTAGCAAGGGTTTGCCAGCCTCCACTGGAGATCTCTCAGCCTTGCTGACATATAAAGGGAATCCAGTGCATGTCCTTTTACTCCAGAATTCAGCAGCTGCCTGCTTACAAAGCTTCAGACAGGAGGGCAGGTGTCGGGAGGACTCCTAACCTCCCATTGAGTTGGTAGGTGTCTAGGGGACACCTCAGAAGCTCCATGTGGATCTCCGTTAACATCACAGCATCCAAAGCCCGTTCATCCTCTCCTTCCTACTGGCCTGCCTCACTGACGCGCACACCCGCCACATCCCTCACCTCAGAGGAGCCTAAGAGCTCTCCAAGGATCTGCGGCCCAGATGCCTCCTTCAAGGAGGGAAAGCTGGGCTGGCTGCGTGCCTCACCTTCCCCAGAGAACTTTTTCTCTTTTGCTCCTGCTGGCTCTCTCTCTCCCTCTCCCCCACTCTCTCTCTCCCTTTTCCTCCTCTCCCTCTCTCTCTCTCTCTCTCTCTCCCCTCCATCTCTTTCTCCCCCTCCCCTTACCTAAGTCTTCTTTTTTCCCACTCAGGGTGAGCCAGGGGCCCCTGGAGTCAAGGTACTGGTGCAGAGGGAGCCCTCGGGGCTGCAGGGAGCATGCAGTGTGGGGTGCAGGGTGGAGGCAGGAGGGGCTGCCCTGTGTTGTTCTTGGCGACTGCAGTCTGGCTTGGGCCGGACCCGAGTGAACAGAGCCGGACTCCCGGAGGGGCTGGCTGGTCAGGGACGCTGCAGGCGCCCCCCTGCTCTCCCCCACCCTGGCTTCCAAAGCTCAGTCACTTTGCCTGCAGGGCAGCTCCTAAAGGCAACAACTATTGGACCTGTGCCTGGAAGGCGCTCTATTTCTCCAGGGCAATTAGACATATAACATGAAGAAAGGTTTCAGAGTCAAATACGTTTGAGAAATACAGGGTTTCAAATATTTCACAGGTTTCTCTACTGCAGGCCTCCTCAGAGCCTTTCGGCTGCTCAGGGTGCACTGGGCAGCTCCCCAAGGTTATAGCTGACATGCCTGCAAACTTATTTTTTAAGAAGAGCATCTTATGAGACTAGTATTCTGGAAACAACAGTCTGTGATCTCTCACCCCCATCCTCTCATCCATGACTTTCTCTTCTTACCCCAAAGGGAGACCCAGGAGCAACAGGGAAGCCAGGGCCCCCAGGTTTGCCGGGCAAGAGGGGGCAGAGGGTAGGATATCATGTATTTGAGTGTGTACCCATTCATCCCAGCCTCCATGGGCCCCTTCTCCCTGTGCCACCCCTGTGGCTGATGTGCTGCCTGAGGTATATTGTGGGTGCATGTGTTCCCAGGAGAGGGAGGTCTGGCAAAGCTTCAGAAATTCACATCAGAGCACCCCCTCTCTCCTTGAGAGCCATTGATTAGCCGGAGGAAGCCGGAAAGAAAGAAGACCTCCCCACCTCCATCTGCCCACTCCAGGACCTCTGTGGGCAGCATGGCTTCCTTACCCTTTAGCCCTGCCTGTTTGGGGGGTGCCCGTCCTAAGGTACACCCAGGAGCACCAGGCAAGGCCTACTGGGTCTGCAGAACAGGCTTCGCTCCCCTCACCTGGGCTCTCTCCTGGCCCCTTCACTCTCCCTTGACCTGTTTCAGGCCCTTTTGTCATTCGGCTTCTACAGGAGGACAGGTGGCAAGGGGTTGGCTTGGGTAGCATCTTTTGTGGCTCCAGACAGAAAGTACATTAAGATGTGTGAGCAAAGGATGATTCCAGGGCCCCCTGTTTCTATACTTACATATGAGAACCACCAGCTGTCAGGACACAGAGAGTGAAGCCCCTCCTGCCCACCTGGTGGGGTGCTGTCCTTGTGTGGAACACTTTGGGGGTGTAAAGTGATGTCTTCATAATCTAGAAGCAGGATCCTAGGAGACCTGGGGGCTCCACCTGGCTCAGTCACCGACTCTGTTGGGGGCCAGTCCATCATGGCACCTCCTGATCTGGCCCATGAGCTGGACCTTGGGAGGTTAAGGGACTCCAGTTCATGTCGAGGGAGTATAAGGAGTTCTTCAGTAGTGAAAGGAGCTGGTTGGGGGCAGTTCGTTCATTTACTCTGGCTGCCCTGAAAAAGGACTACAAATGGGCCTGTTAAATAACAGAAGTGTCTTGTCGCACCATCCTGGAGACTAGAAGTCTGCAGTTAAGGTGCTCGGTGGGCTGTTTCCAAGCGCTCAGAAGGAGAACCCATTCTGCCCCTCTGTCCTGTTTCTGGTGCCTTGCTGGCTTCCTTGGCTCAGAGAAACATCACTCTCATCTTTGCTTGCTTGACACATATTTTTCTCCCCCACCTGCGTGTCTGTGTCCCAATGTCTCCTCTGTATAAGGACACCGGTCATACTGAAGTGGGGGGCCACCCTACACGAGGATGACCTCATAACTCAGCTAATGACTTCTCTAATGCCTCTGTTTTTCCAAATGTGGCCATTCTCTGAGATAATGAGGGTTAGGTCTTCCACAAACACATCCAGGAGAAGGAGGGAATAGCTTCATCTGCAACAGGAGGCAAACTTCTCAAAATATTCCTCCAGAGGTGGAGTTCGAGCTAGAGGAGTTTATCTTCCCTAGAGACAGGGAGGAGGTGGGCAGACAGTGCTCCCCAGCGACTGGAGTCCCCACATCCCCAGAGACTGGAGTCCTCACATCACAGGAGACTGGAGTCCCCATGTGCCAGAGACTGGAGTCCCCGCGTGGCTGAGACTGGGGTCCCCGCATCACTGGAGGCTGGAGTCCCCACATCACTAGAACATGAGCAAGAACACGAAGAGGAAGAGCTTCCCCAATACTGGCATCCTGGACGCTCCCCTCCCCTACCAGCTCTTGGCCTTTGTTTTGGCTGCTCCTCCCCGTCCATGAGTAATGAGGGAGGACTAGGCTGCGGCTGTCACCCATCCACAGTGGCCTGGGAAAGAGTTGGGCCGGATGGGGGTCTGGTAGGAAGTGGAGCCCTTCAGAAAGCAGCCCAGGGAGGGCCAGGCAGGAGGGAAGAACCTCCAGAGCCTGGAATCTTTGTCATCATCCTGGAGTGTGGCTTCCTAACCCTCTGTGTCTGTGTTTCCTCTGCAGGGTGAGAAGGGGGCTGCAGGCTCCCCCGGGCTCCTCGGCCTCCTGGGGCAGAAGGTGCGTATGGGCCAGCTCCGATGGCGAGTTCTGGGTGCGGCGTCACATCCTGCCAGGCCGGGCACATTCATATTCACCTAGACGCAGCCTGGGAAGCATCCCTCCCAGACGGGGTGGAAGCAGCAGGGACACAGCAGGATTCTGTGTCGGGAGGAGAGTACCATGTGGGAGGCCCTGACTGGTCCCAAATTCCCAAATTCAAATAATTTAGTAGCTGTGACCTGACCAGCTTTCTTTGCAGCAGTGATGAAAACGTGCTCTACAGGACAAGAGCTCCATCAACTATTCCATTAAAACCACAATACAAAAAGCAACTTTGATCAAATAAGTTTGAGGAGCATACATAAGGCAGGCCCCCCCCTTAGAATCACAAAGCGTCGTAACCTCTTGAAGGCTCAGCACACCTGCAGTCAAGGAACCTGCAATATTTCATTTCACTGCTCATTTTCTAGCACAGTGGGGCCACCAGATCCCTTGTTCACATGTCAGGTATTCAGCCCACTGACTAGGGTCCCATGGAACACACTTTGAGAAACACTACTCTAACCCAGGGTCTTAATGGGCTTCCCATCTCCCTGTAGAGTGAGGTGGACCCCATGACAATGACTCTCCCTTCCACCCACAGGGACAGAAAGGAGACTCCGGGAACTCCATTGGAGGGAGTAGAGGGGAGCCCGGCCCCCCAGGGCTCCCGGGGCCCCCAGGGCCAAAGGTGAGTCTTTCGCTGGGCTCATCGCTCAAGAGAGATGTCTGTCTGTGCCCTTGATCCTCAGCCCATCCCTGGGGACTCTGCCCTGGGCACCCAGCCTTCTTAATCTTCTCCTGCCCGCAACGTGGTTTCCTGGTGGATGTTAGAAAGGTCATTCGGACTGAGCTGCTGCTTCCAAGCAGTGGCTGTCTGACCATCCAGGAGCAATGTCCTCCTGGAGCAGACGACGGTCCCAGTGATTCAAATGGCCATGTTGTCACTGAGTCAGGGACCAATGGATGCAGAACCTTAGAACAGCCAGAAAGCCCCCTCATCCAACTCTGAATAGATCAGCTATCAGGTGCTGGTGCTCTAGGGCAGGGTCACTGCAGTGGCTGGGGTGGAGGGGGCCACCCAGCTACAAATGGGACGTCCCTCCCTTAGTCTCCCAGCACTGGGCCGAGCAGCGGTAAGATGTGGATTTCCCAAACAAATGCCCCTGTGTTGCTTTGTGCCTTTTAGTAGTACGGTAAATGAAGCCATTTCTTTCTTAGCTAAAAAGGAAAGGATTTATTACAGAAACCACGTGGGGCAATACCAACATTGTTTGCACCAACATGTCTTAGATCTCGCTATGGGCAGGCCCTGCACAGGCAGGGGCTGGAGGGAGCCTGCCCTCAGCTTGTGCACAGTCTAGCAGGAGGAACAAACTCAGAATTCACAGACTGAGTAGGGAGCCACAAGGTACCCCAAAGACAGGCAAGGTGAAGTGCAGGAAGGGTCTCAGGCTAGCCCCCTCCTCCCCCTCTGGCTTTGTAAGATTCAAGCTTCCCTGGCATGAGCTCCAACTTTGCCCAAGGCAGCCATGCCCCCAGGCTCCAGGGCATCCCCAGTACTGGGGTCTGGCCTGCTGACTTCACAGGGTGTGGATTCCTGGCAGATCTGAGGTCTTAATTTGGGACTGGGGAAACCTGGTCACTATTGTCCCTATGTGTTCAGACAAAGGGAGGGCAAGCTGTAAGACTGTCCCCAAACTCATGTCCTCTTTCCAGGTCCAGGCAGCATGTTGAATAACTGAAGTATTTGCAGTGGGCCTCCTCCCTGTCCCTGCACCTCCTGTCCTAACCCTCGTGGGGGCCCCTCCACACATGCCCAGGGCCTTGACACTCCCCTCCACTCCCAGGCAGGACCTGCTTAAGTGTGCCTTGCCCACCATAGCCAGGGGTTGATGGTAGTCCACAGTGGGGGCTACAACAGAACTGGGCACTTGTGTTAACTGAGAAACGAGGCGGGCCTGGCAGTGTGAAGTCGGCACCAGCAAGTGATGCCAGACTCAGAGGCAAAAGGGGGAAGACAGGGCAGGTTGACAGGAGGAGGCAAGACCCGGGCTAGGCTCACAGATGGGTAGGAGTCAGATGGCATAAGTTAGTAGAAAGCAGCAGGGAAAGAAACAGAGGACCAAAGACACTAACTATCCTGGACATCAACAGCAAGACCGTCTTTTGTCCCCATAAACTGCCCTGTGTGCCCTCACCTTACCCCTCTCCTTCCCCAGGGAGAAGCTGGTGTTGCCGGCCAGGCTGGCCCCCCAGGACTTCAAGGAGACAAGGTACAGCGAGCCCCCAGCTCTGAGAGCTGCAGGATAAGGCTCAGCTTGGGAGCTCAAGTCCCAGCTCAGAGAGAAACTGTCTTAGCCACCTCTGGCTGGACTCCTAGACACAAGGGGGTTGCCATGATGCCTGGTGCTGCCTTCTGGTTGGCTTGATCTTTAGAGAACCTTCCTCTGAGATGCCATGCGAGGCTTCCCAGGGATGGGACACTTGGACTAAGTTGTGACCCAGAAGTCCTGAGGCTCCCACTTCTCTCCAGGGAAGGGTCCTGTCAGCTGGGGCTGCTGTGTCCCTCACACATGCATAGTGACAGAAATTCAGTGGGACAGTAAGAGAGAGGGGCAGGGGCAGGTTACCTGGAGGTGGTGGTGGCTGACTAACCGCAGGGTCATCAGAAGTTGAATTATAGCAAAGGGTTTGTTTTCTCTTTATTTTTGCTTTCCATCTTGATTTTTCATTGTCTTTGCTGTCACCCTTATCCCAACACAACTGGAGCCATGACCTGTTTTCACAATTTATGTCAGTGTTTCATTGATTCCCTGCAGTTCTGTCCCATTTCCACAGGAGCAAGTGCCCTGCCCACCTGCTCTGGGAGGGTGGCCGTCATGGCCCTGGTCTTCCTCCCACCTTATGCTGCCGCATCCTGCATGTGGGTCTTTCACACGTAGAGGGGCCCCTGAAAGAGCCGCAGAAAAGGTGGAGTTACTGGGCCCTCGTTCCTCCAGCAGAGTGGAAATAAAGAGAAGCAAGGGCCCCCGCTCCCAAGACGGTGGCTGACTTAGGGGACTGGAGGGAGGTGGCCGGACACTGGTGGAGTCGGTAACCACCAACGCAGGACAGAAGGAGAGTCTGCAGGTGGAGATGCCTTCTGCACTGAAGGCACAGGGAGGTCTGTGTTCTCTGGGCTGAACAAGACCAGCCTCCCAGCCCCACTGGGCCCTGATGCCGAGCCCATCAGGAGACCTCGGGTTCTCTGGTTCCCAGCTCATCCCCATCGTACACTAATTCTGTCATGCCACAGTGCCACCTTGGGTCTTCCCATGGAGTCTCTTCTCTTTGTTCTAGAACCCCTGGGCCTCCTCTGAGCATGTTTGGAACCCAGCTAGCCCCTCTCGTTTGGCTCTGGGTTCGCCTGTGAGCAGACAGGTGCAGCCGGTGTTGGTCACAGTCCCATCCAATAGAGGGCACAGGCAGTTGTCCTGGGATCCTGCTGGCCAGGGCCCTGGCTGACTCGTTTGTCTTGCAGGGCATCAAGGGAGAACCAGGAAAAGGGGAGATGGTGGATTACAACGGCAACATCAACGAGGCTCTGCAGGTGAGGGGGCCAGCTCGGAGACATGAGACATGCAGGTGCTCGTGGCCTCGGGGCTCTGCGGCAAGACCCTGACTAGACGCTTCAGCACCCCAATTACTGTCCCGGAGGCCAGGCCACGGGGCAGCGCTTCCTGGAGCGTGTCTCCCTTGCTTTCTCTCCTTGGACACCCACTGTGCAGCCTTCAGGCAAACAACCCCCTCATTTGGCCTCCAGGTGGGCTGGCACTCTGTTGGGCCCCGCTGGCCCACTGTCCTGGTTCTGGACATGAGAGCCATGTTGGAACATGCTGGCACCTGGCTGAAGACTAGCCCATCATGATTCTGGGGCCCCATTTCTTTGGTAAACAAACTCCCTCTCACAGCGGAGACTGTCTTCCAAAACACATCTCCCTTTGGTGTCATTCTAGAAGTTCACATTTTAAGTTCATCTGATACACACCCCTGAAGGAAGGTTTCCTCATCCTGGGCACTATCGACATGGGATTGGATCATCTCTGGTGAAGGGCAAGACTTCCTGGGTATTACAGGATGTTCAGCAGCAGACCCAGTCTCTACCCACAAGATGCCAGTAGCACCCCACTCCCAGTTATACCAACCAAAATGTGTCCCCCGG